>MU224535.1:963330-976536 GCA_018584345.1 Thuja plicata
TAGATAATATAAATCAGTGATAAAAATCACCTAGGACATTAAATTGATTAAAAGAATTATGCCAAGCAGTAACAGGGTCGTTTGGACATAACTTGAGGGTATGATCACACTTAGGGCAAATAGGGTCCATAGTTGCGACAGACCGAAATTAGGTGGTTACAGATTGTAGTCGAGGAGCACATCTAAAGGATCAGACAGAGTTTTATGCAGAAGAACAGCCAAAGATGAAATTTGTTATCAAGAACAAGATCCAAGGCTACTAAGCAAAACAAAGGTATTGATCAATTACTATAGGTGATAAATATACATGTGAAATTTATTGGATCTATATTCAACAATTGTAGATTGCATATAATTAGGTTAATGAATATTTTTCACTACATTCTAACAAGTGTAGCAAATAGAATAAATCCTTTGAGAAGGTGGATTTAACAATCCTTTGTAAATCTCTTAACCGAGTGCAGACTAAATAGTGTTGCTAAATCTCTTAACAGAGCAGACCTTAACCAGTCTCAAAATTACCCCTAACAGGGTAGATCATCAAAAGTGATCAAAATTGTAAGCCTTAACCGGCCCCTTCCATTCTGCAGATAGTGAAGTTTTATGGGTGTCATCCCCGCTGCAGTTATTACCTTCTAATAGGGGTTTTCTGCGTAATCAAATCTTGTGTCATGTGTCAATACATTTCATGAATGGTTTTATGAATATTTACATGCTAATTAAGTTTATGGATTGATATTACATGGATAAGATACAATAGCACTATGGTCGGTAATACAAAGAATTGATTACTAAAGGATATAGGTTAATTGCTAAAAAAAATTATGGGTATTGATTCACCCCTCCCCTGTTAGTACACACCATTCCATTATTCCAAAAAAACCCCAATTGAAAGTGAAATTCAAACCCCAATTGAAATCGACAATCAAACAACAATTGAGACCAAAAATGTAGATGTAGACATACAAACACCAATTGAGAAATAAAACCCCTTTGAACGATAATAAAATGAATGAACAATTTCAAATTAAAAGTGATGTGCTAGACAATCAGTATGGTTTGGTTTCATGGAGACAGATTAGGACACACGCGAGTAAACTGTTTAGGCAATTTTTTATAATAAGAAATTTGGGTTTCATTGTCAATTAATGTTACAACTAATTAAAATGACTAAAATGTGAAAAGAGGTTAGGCATTTATGTAAAATCTAAGAAGAAAGATGAGTCTCTAAAATAATTTGTATCAACTATTGCTAGTACCTTTGACACAATCGGAAAGAAAATTCATTCTAAAGATAGGAATGTGGCACGGTGAGAAATAACAACAGCTTTAGTAAACAGAACTACTTGTGATAAAAGAATGATAAAAAACATAAGTGGATATCTTAATATTCATCGTAAAACTTTAGTAAGAGCTGTAAAGAGAATATTTAACTTTGAAAGTGATCCATAAAACCATTTGTGGAGCTTTAGTGGCAGACTCCCGAGGTCTGACATGAAACTTACTGGTGAAGTCAAAAATTTGATTGAAAATTTTTGGCATGATAATACAAGAGTATCACCTAATCTAGAGATGTTCTTAAATTAAGAGTCAGCTCAAAAATTCATGATCCACATCCAAAAAATCTTTTGGATATGACTCAAATTGAATTGTATAAAAAAAATTGGATGTTAAGGTGTTAACTATTAGTATTAGTCAAAGATATTTTTGAAAAATGTAAACCATGGTATGAAAGGATTAACAAGGAAAGAGTAACGTGTTTTTGCAAAACTCATGTTCAATTTCATTATCATTATGATGTATTTCGATCTATATGTTCTACCATGCATACTAATGAAATGTTGTAGGAATGTGGTATAAATATACCACCTCAAACTGTAAAAGAGTTTATATCAAGTTTGTTTTGTGACCAACCTAATGAGAAATTTTTTTCTTTTGAATTCATGTATTTCTGGTGTATGTGATGTATGTGGTAATCTTGAATTTTTAGATGAATGTTTGCATGAAAATATTTCAATTGATTTTGGTCAGCAATTAGTTAATGTAAAAAAAATTAAAGCTCTTGAGTATCCATTGAAGGATGGAAAGGTTGGAAAATGGTGTGATCTAACTACTGAAAAAGTTAGCGTTCATGCATTTATGATTGAATCCAAGAATAAGGTTGTACCTAAATATGTGAAACACTCTCAAAATGCTAGATGGATTGATGGACAGTTTCGCATATGCAAGAATACATTTCCAATTGGTAGTATACTTTCAGTCATTAACTTTGCAGAGAACTACATGCTTGCACCACAAGATAAGATCCAATCACAATATTATAATTTAGTGCAAGTAAAATGTTTGTTCATATTTTTTAATGGCATGCACCTGATAGTACAGAAGAGGATAGAATAATTTTGAGAGAGTATCACTTCTATATGAGTGATAATAAATTGCACTCATGTCAGAGTTTGTCCAGTATTACTTTAAGAACTTTTATGATAATTTAAGGGAGAGAGAAATCCATATAACACAACATCTAATATGGTCAAATAATTGCACAGGGAAATTCAATAATGCTAGAATATTTTATTGGTTGAGTAGGACACATAAGAAAATTAATGTCCAACATATTTGAAGTTTTTTTTTAGGCTAGACATGGTAAAGGAGAAAACGATGGTGTCGGTGCATGTGTTAAGAGAGCCCTATGTAGAGAGAAACTCAAATTTGAGGAAAAGGAAAAATTTAAAGATGCACGTGCAATTGTTGAGTGGTGTAAAACAATTTTATCTACATGATCAATTCAGAACTCTACAATCATACATTTCTTTTGGCTAGTTGAAGAGAATAATATCCTTTCACGATATGATTGTGATACAATCAGTGGGTGCATTATTGGCTAGCTCGATGTGTAGAACCTAAGAAAAAGTTGATATGTCATGAAGTAGATGATGATGGTTTTCAGTATCCAATTGGGTTTTTTGTGGTTGTTGGTACATGGCTACGCAAATACCTAACAAGAAGGTATAGTTTGCCATCTTTTGAAGACTACCAATCAGAAAAGAAGATTATACATTATTCCCATTTGGTAGTGGCAACAAATATCAAATTGGAAAGATACAAAGGGAGACCTGCTAATAAAATATTATGGACACTTTCAATGGAAGAGCATGAGGAAATCATAGACGCATTGTAGAAAAGAGAGGATGTTGATGGGACATTAGGTTAAATTAAATTTATAAATGTAAGTTTTTGTTAATTATTTTATTTTTATATGTAGACGTGTCTTCTTTCAAGTCTCATATATAGAGCTAATTACTTTGGTTTTCAAGTGTCTGGAGTATAATTGAACAACATAGATGTTAGATAACTTGTGCATTTTACAACTTTTGGCAGAACCATCACCATCAAGCTCACTCTAGGGACCCCTACATATATCCCCGCAGCTCGTGCAAACATGTGTTATGTTAGGGGCAACCCTCGCCTAGGTCATCTACTCTAACAAATTACCCGAAAGGGCACTCAATGAACCCAGAGTTGAGTGCAATGCTTGATGGTGGATAGGTGCAGGCACTACTAGAGTAGGAAGAGGAACAAGGGGCTCATTAAGCACACAATTTCTAGTTCTATCACTCAATTTGGCCCCTAGCCTACTCTGTAGCATATCTCGACTGACCCCTTGGAAATTTCTCATATCAAAGTAATTGGGTTTCCTACCCAATTCAAATTCAACCCATAATTTTTTCAAAAAATATATGGGGACCTCATGATTGGCATGTAGTGGATGGTCAAATACCATCCACCATAGCTCCCAAAAATGTGCAGCTATTTGCGGGTGCTGACACCCTCTAATAGAAATGTGTGGCTTCTTGCCAACTATCTCCTCACCTATTTTAGGGTTCAAAAAATAACATTTCAAATCATTTTTGGTAATTTTTAAATCATTGACCTCTTTATAAGAGAGGTTCTCATCATAAAATGCACACATGGAGTCCCTCCATGATTGATAACTATCCAGCTCAGAGTCTAAGGACTGGACTGAATCTAAGATGCCTTACATGCTATCTGCAAGACGTAGTAGCTTTGGAGGTGGATGAGGCTCATGTCTAATGGTATTAATGTCATGTGTGATGGCATCTAGATTTCTCCTAATTTTCTCCCTCAACTCTGCAGGAGTGGGTGGAGGTGGACGTGGAGGTGGAGGTGGAAGTGGAGGTGGAGGGGGTGATGGAGGGGGTGGAGATGCCTGCTGAGCTAAAAGCTCCTCAATATCAAAATGATCCATGGGTATATAATCTGCAAATGTATACAAACATGAAAATTGACAATTAATAATTAATTTACATTTTACCTTACAAAGATCTAATTTAGACTTTTAATTAAATTCAACATTTAATTTAGAAATATAAATTAAAAAACATAATAGAGAGAGAGAGAGAGAGAGATCCTATTTGGTCCTAAATTAGGTCTTAATAGGTATTACCGGTCCTAAATTAGGTCTTAATAGGTCCTATTAGTCCTAATTGGTCTTAATAGGTCATATTAGGTCTGAAGGGTCCTATTAGGTCTTATTAGTATGTATTAGGTCTTATGAGAGAGAGAGAGGTCCTATTTGGTCGTAAATTAGGTCTTAATAGGTCCTATTAGTCCTAATTGATCTTAATAGGTCATATTATGTCTGAACGGTCCTATTAGGTCTTATTAGTATGTATTAGGTCTTATTTGTATGTATTAAGTCTTATGAGAGAGAGTAGGTCTTATTATGTCTTATTAGTAGGTATTAGGTAATTTTATGTCTTATTAATAATGTTAGGTCAGGTAATAGGTCCTAAGGGTCCTATTACGTCTTAAGGGTGGACTATTACGTCTTATTAGGTGGACTATGCACCATGTTTATGTTTATTAGTAGTTATGATTAATTATTCTTGTATTATTGATGTTTGATCATAATCATCTTCTTTCATATTATGATGTACAATAACCCTAAAGAGTTGAGCACTTGGTATTTACAAAAGATTAAATGAAAACCTCAAATACGAACAATTTGTAAAGTTGCTATGCTAAGACTTGTAGATTTTAATTTGTTAATATACAATTCATTGTTAATCATAGATTATAACTAAATGTTGCAGCTTTGTAATAAGCATTGTAGACATTATAGGAACAAACTAAATTGCTACCAACTGAATGACTTAAATATTTTAAACCTAACAAAGTTAGAAGAATCTTTTTGGTAAGAGGAGTCCTAATTTTTAGTTTTTAGATTTAAGGAGTATATGTTTGGGGAGTAGTTAAAAATTGTTCCCACCAAATTAGAAGATTTTCTTGGTAAATTTTTAGATTCCACCCAACCTTCGGGTCACCACCCAACATAAGTGTGTAAACCAAATCAGGTTAAAATATGAAGAATCTTCATTAGAGGTTAGTTAAAAAAGTTTCTTGAATTTTCTTACTACTTTTATTTCATAAATAGGGGAACATATTCTTTTCCTCTATAGATTTGTTGAGCTTATAGGTGACTTAAAATAGTATTTCTCCTATCTTGAAGAATAAATAATTTGTTGTTCTTCTTTAATAAAATTGTGAGGGAACTTGGGAGTTAATTTGTTTTGATTTGTGTTTTGAATTATTTTTTAACGCTTTGGATGTTTTATAATTTTGTTGTATAAAGAATTATTTTATATTAAAATAGATGGCTTATTTTCCTACTATTCTCATTCAAGTATATTTAATTATAATGTGTTCTTGTTTCTATATCATTTTTGTATTTCTTTTGTAAATTATGTCGTATAGATTATTGGTTTTTAATTAAAATATTAGTAGGGATTTATATTAAAGGATGAATGTTTGGAACTCAATTGTGGAGTTTTATCAAATTTTTAAGACCGTGTCAGCCCATCATAACCTAGGTAGGAATTTTTTAAGAGATCACTCAAGATATAAAAATTTTTGTGTAAATAATTAGTTGTCAAATCTCAATTTATCAATTGAATGCTTGCTTGTGTGAAAGTTATTGAGGTAAAAATGAGGTTAACTAAAGCATATAAACCAAAAGGCAAAAAATTGAAAGGTAAGTTTTTACCTTGCAATTCATGTTAATGCCATTTTAAAATGATTATAAGTGATTTAACATTGATTTGAAATGACAAGGGAGGTATGTTTAACTATTTAAATTTTTTATGTGTAGTTCAAACAAATAAAAAGCACAACACAAAATGAAAAAGGCTACCAAATTTGTCTAAAGTTGAATCTTGCACTTAAATTGTATCATTCAAAACCACTTATAAATTTAAAACGGTCTAATGACAAATTTAACATTTTATTATGATTTCAATACCATACATTTCAAAATACATTAACTTAAAATGGAGCCCCATATTTCACCAACTTCAGACCACATAAAGTAACTACTACATAGATGTGCACTCTTGTAAGGAGTGAGCAGGGTAGGTGCACATTAGACACCATCCAACAGGCCCAAAATCTCAAAGGGAAGTCAAAGTCCCTGCATGAGGGGGGCACAGTCCAATATAGGATGTGAGCAACCCACATTCACCACAACCTTTAACTACACAAGTCATTTTATCAATATATCATAAATTACAGTAGTCAAGCTAATCCATTGAAGGTGGTATGCATGGGAGAGCGAGCTTTTAATCTTCCAAATCAATCCTTTAGTCTTGTATATGTAAAGAGAGACACCTTCAGATCTTTAGTCTGACGCTATCCCAAATGAAAGTATTTTTCAATACATGAACAAACTGGATGGATGCATTCTATAAAGATAATAAAAAAACTGGATGGATGGATGGAGAAATTTATTAGTCCCACATTTGTTTCCTTGAGTGAAGCAAGGTGAATGGAGATCATATATCATATCCAGCTCTGTGCTTCGATTCTCACGGAGCCGTGTGGTCAGCACAGAGCGAACTATTCTTTCGCCTTTTACTAAAGAATACCGTGTGTTGGCCATTTAAAGCGGCATACGCCTATTTTTGGAGGCTCTTCTCTACTCAGAGGAGGCCCACAAAACCATAACTCAAACAAAACCATATCTCAAATAGAGATAATGCTTAAAATTTGATATGGAATAAGCCAACATTTACAGCTTTGGAAAAATTGATGGATTGTAGGGAGGAGAGTTGGATGGTAGGGAAAAGCATCCCCCATAGAACATAGGGAGAAGTAATTATATCAGGTCACAAGAGAAGGAAGTAATATCAGGTCATAGGAGAAGGCAGATTAGAGAAAAGTAGTTCATGTTTTAATTATAATTCATATTCTGGTTATCGTTTACTAAACTTTCCAATTACTAAATGAGGAAATTAAAAAGTGTTAACTAAAATAGATATAATGTTTGGAATTTAATAAGGAATAAACTAACTTTTACATTTTTTAAATCTTTTTAAATTTTTTAAAAGTTGGATTGTAGGGGAGGAGCACCAATTACTCTCTCCAAGTACTAATATTGTTCACATTATAACTAAAATCCTCATCCACTTGCACCTCTAGTAGTGAGAATTTTTGAATGACTACTAGGAAATTTGTACATAAGTATTGACCATTTTTGAATGACTATTGGGACATTATGCATAATTATTGCCAATTTTTGAGGTAGTTGTAGTGCATGGTTATGGGGCAATATGAGGCGATACTTTAAAATGACCACCTTTTGACCCTTGCATGCATAACAAATCTTGCAACGTGTGTTGCTATTACCTAGAACCCAAGAACTAAAGCAATAAATAGTTAAGTCACATACAAAGACAACAACAAAAATTGTCAAAATCCAAAATACCATTTAGGATCATTTAGAATCCGGATGAGCGAAGTTAGCTGTAAATTCTGTTGGTATACTTCACCAAAGGATTATTTTTCTCTATTCAATTTTAGTAGGCTTGTTTAATTATAGGAGGATGATCATTTTTGAAGGGTAAGATTGAGATTAAAGGGTAGTTTAGTAAATACTAGTTACACAACCTTCACAATCTAGATGTAACTATTCACAATCTAGATCTCACATCGGTTGACATAAAAATAGTAGCGAGTGTTTCCCTTTGGTTATATGAGACTATCATTTGTTTGCAATTAGCAGATGTCGAGACTACTTGTGGAGAGGTACAATTTTGATACCAACACCTTCTATTTTCTCCTCGAGACAAGATGACCATCACAATTTAGGACATGTGGGAAATCTCAATGCTAATTGTATGTGACATATAAGTTATTGCACATTACTTACCAGAATAATAGGATGGGGTTGCATATTAGTATTAAACTAACTGGCCAACACATGGTCAACGAAGAGCACACCTATCAATATTATAATCAACATAACATCTAAGGTATATATATATATATATAATTGATACTCATTATTTTTATTCCTCCAAACCTGAAGGGTTCTCTATTTTGCACAATTAGATTTACTAGGATAAGGAATGGATCAACATAACATAGTTGTATTCATGATGTAGATGTATGTTGATGATCTACATAGGTTTATATGGATACGTAAAAATGACTATTTGTGCTAGAACACTTATTTAGTGTTGCAACAATAATCACATTAGGATTGATATCTCCTAGGTGTGCATGCACATGTAATGCTTTATAGAATAAAATCGTACTAGTGGGAAATTTCCAAATGAGTAAGTAGACTTAGATGATGATATTGGTTGTTTGGAGATGATTTTTATAAACTAACATGTATTTCACATGTGACGCAATATAAATATATTAAACGATAGTTAGAGAATCGTCATTAATTGGGGAGGATTGGCATATCTTGGGGGCATGGTCAGAGGATGACCACATATTTCAATTATTTTTAATATGAGTAGATCCTAAAATTATTCAAGAGCTTACATGATGTTTTCCTAGATCCTTAGATATATAGGAGGTACCAACACACATCATTCAAGTTTGCAGACATAGAGGGAGCACCATTTACCATCCTAGTATTTTTTATGATTCTGAGGTAGACCAACTAATTAGATTTGTAGTAAAGGTTGACACCATAAGTTAGAGACATGCATACAATAGTATTAGAAAATAATATGTCCATCATTATGTTCATTAGATATTAATGAGGAAGGAATGAAAGAGTTATGAATGATCCATCATAAATAGTTGGTGGTGATAAGGTCATAGAGTAGATGGATGAGAGAACCATTGGAAGTAACCCAATTATATCAAATTGATGAGGATGAGAGTGATGATCCATGTAAGTAATAAATAATATTTAAATTGTGTTCACAATATAGATGACAATATATATCTTGATAAGTTTTCTAACATATGGATTGATGTGATATGTAGACACTAAAGATGAATAGCATGGTTTTATTTCCTTGAGAATAGATTCGTTGATACATGGCAATCTGATAATTTTAATAGAGTGGATCATCATTGAGATCATGTTTATGTTATTTTCTTTCCGTCACTGTTTGATCTTGTGTTTTGACAAATCTAGTTCTTGTGTGAGGTTATGACACAACTTGTAAAACTCTTGTGATTAATACAAGGTCATAAACATTACCTTTTTATATATTGGCTACCAAAACCTTTAGTATTTTTAAGGGATATTCAACAAATGTAATGGAGAAATTTAAGAGCAAGAGAAGAAAATTGAAAAAATAAAAAATCAAATTTCTTAGTTGAGAGCTAGGGAACGCACCATTGAAGCATCATCCCAATTTCCTTCTAGATAACTCATGAGAGTAAGTATAAGGCACAACCTTCTTGCAACTCTAATTGAACTCCAAAGATTTTTTTTTTGGGATAATTTTAGCTACTTTTAGAAAATCCGCATGTAATCTTTTTGCATTTTGGTTGATGGATTTTACTTTGATTATCTTGTAGCATTTGATTATCTTATATGGTTATTTAAAATTTCATATAATTATTATATTTTTTCTTTATAATTGTAGTATTAAATTTGGGTAAACAAATTTAATACTTACTTCATGAATCAATATGTATTTGGTGCATAAGGTAGATATTTATGTTATTATTATCACCTTTTAATGATATGGGTTATGTATATGTGGTTACCATGCTTGAGAAAGAGATTGTCCTATTGTGTTCAAATCAATTCTCTAGATTAATCATATAGCTCACTTACACTTAATCCTAACATGTCTCTTTGCATTACTCTTGCATTCTTGAAACTTGCTTGATTGATAGTTGTCTCTAGTGGATGAAAATGTTATAATGGCCATGATTAAAACCTTATTGATAACAATGCTAACCTTGATGCAAAAAGAACCCTTGTAAGTGAATTTAGTTATATCAAAGACTACATCAAATCTTGATAGTCACAAATTACTAACATGCAATTATTTAAGTAAAAGTGAATATTAAGATAAAAACCATTGTTAACCCTATTATTTATATTACCCTCTGAAAATTTATTTAAAAGATAAATAGACTTGAATATGATTTTAATGGTTTGTAAATGTTGTGGCAACATCAATTCAAATGGCAGATGAATTGTTGATCTATTTGGATTTAAATATTGAAATCATGGTCATTAATGTGAATAGTGATTTACATAAATGATGTAGATTACTATTTTTGTATAGGAATAAATATTGTGTATTTAATTATCTTGAGATGCAATTTCAATGCCAACTTCTATAATGATTCACAATTATAAGGCATGCGATACAACTTAATAATTAATGGGAATAGTGCAAATTTTAATATGATGCTTCAAATATGTATATTTTGGATGTAATTGATATGCACGTTGAATATACAGTTATATATATTGGGGGGCCAATGTGAGATTGAGAGATCAATCAAGAAACCTAGTTATCCTTCCCACTTCACCTCATAAAGTAAGGGGGAGTTGAGTGAGTTACCCTAGTTACCTTTCCACTCTAAGTACACAAAAAATCTTGTTAGGTATTCTCCACTGATTTTATTAGGACTCTAGACACTCATGTATATATCAAATTGAACCGAAGTCCACTCATAACATGCATAATCAAATATTGGTCACACATATTATTACATTTATTATCAGGTTCACCACTCAAACTAGCTAAAAAAAAAGCCACATTTCTCCCCCAAAACTATTGCATACAAAAGAGACTATCACTATAATTTTGTTTGAATAATAGATTCTAACATCATTATTCATATTAACCTGATAATGTTTTAACAATAATAACTCAAGATTAAAAACATTGTATTTTATTTTTAAGAGCTTACTTTTTGGTATAAAATTGAAAATGAGGTACAAATTTAAGGAGGCTAGCTTGAATGGGGTGAGTGTGGATTGTACACACATGACCTTCACATCTTCAGTCTAATGCTCTCAAAGCTGAGCTATCCTCATATGGAGGAAAATAAATTCTATTGAAAAATGTTTGTAGCTATGAGTTAGTATTCGTCCCACATTTATTTCTTGAGTAAAACAAAGTGAGCACTATTGGAATTTTATAATGAGAAAAGGCTGTGATGTGTTTTTTTTTGTAGATAATTGACCGAGGCCTTTATAATTTTATTATTAGAATTTTAAAGTTACACCTCCATTTAGTGCGGGCACCGAAGGGAAGAATAACCTCTGGTATTGCCCAGGACTAGAAGTCTTGATCATAAAATAAAAAGTTACAAGTTCAATTACAAATACCGCCTAAATATGCGGTTTTAGAATATGAATATATGGAATTCCTCCGAACATGAAGGCTATTCCTCTGCCAAACTATCTTCTAAATTTTCACAATAATGCCCAAGGCATTTACATTATTATTGGACATAAAACATTTCTTTTTTGCATATCCCTCTCCCTGTTAGTCGTTTGTTCATATCTTCATTCTCTTACTTGATGAATTTGTTGTAGGCTATCCATTTGGAGGTGAACCTATATGAGACAAAAACCAAAGAACTGTTCCTACATATTCTTTATATTGTCATTAGTTACATACTCATAGAGGCTAGACTAGACATATTACTTTAAGCATAAAAATTTAGCCAATATTTAGAGAGATAACTACTAATGTTGGTTAAATCAATAAATATTTCTAACTAGTAATCCTGCCTGAAAGAATCAAAATTTCAAAAAGACTTTATGAAAAAGTAGAAAGTAGAAAACATAGCAATATCTGAGAGCTTTCCTTTTCAATATTACCCCCACATTCTTAAGGTCTTATTAATATCATGATTATCATAGTGATAGAAAAGGAGAAATTCTAAATTACCCTCAAATAATCATTCCCTCTAGTGGGCTTGCTTATTCCCTGATATATCCTCCCCATAAAGAACATCTTTGCAATGATAACAGTAAGCTATAATTCCTACTACCCTCATTCAATACTTTCTAGTAATAAACCATAAATGTGTAGTTGTTTCCATCTATACTGGGAGATATTTGAATCAAAATGCATGATACATTTAAGTATATCTATATGCATACCTAATATTTGTATAGATATTAAAGGTTAGCCAACAATAAGCCAGAAAGGGGGCCATATAAAATAATTCTATAGACCCTGAATAACCAGGTCTCCCAACTTTCCTTTCAATTATTTCTACTCTAGGTCTTTTAGATTATAGAAAGAAACCCCATACACAAACCGTTGAGGCCTTAGAAAATCCCTTGAAATTGATTCACCTATTTTTATGGTAAATATCAAATAAAAGATTATCAAGGCTTCAGTGGCTTCTAGAGGGTGGGAGCTTCCAATTAATGATGTTTCCTTTAAAGTATTTAATGATTTATCTCAAAGGGATTAGAAACCATGCAAAACCCATTCCTTCAAACATATCATTGTGTAGAAAAAAAGCCCGTGAAATTAGTCGAATCACTAGTATTTTTATGCAATTATGTATATATAACACAGTTTAGATATATGTATACATAAATCAAATTGATTACTTGTATACCGTGATTGAATTAAAGGACACATTTATATATATGCATACATTCATAATATGATAATGGGTAAATTTAAATATCTTTTAATTATGAAATTAGTTGAACTACCTGTTTATCAGCCTCAACCCAGACACTTATCCTGCAAATTTTGGTTAGCCCTAGATTATCCTTTTGATACACAACTAATTAATAAAATTTCATAATCTTGGTTTATTAATTAAATAGCGGACATAATTCATGATATCAATGTGTGCTAAACTGTAATCCTCAAAACCACGTATCATATGCTCACTATTAATAACCATACACACACACACACACACACACACACACATATA
>MU224535.1:1008313-1020029 GCA_018584345.1 Thuja plicata
TATATATATACCTCCTTCACATTGTATCAAATATACATATACATATGTATATATATGTATCCATATATGTGTGTGTATACATATATGCACATAACATATGTATTGCATATGTACCTCCTTCACATTGCATCAAATATACCTATACATATGTATACATTAATTTTCTTGCACTTATGTTTTTACAAGACCACGAGGGTTTCCCTATGTTGGCAAGTGATCTATTTTGGTAAATGTGATTCACTTTTTGGTTGTCATTTATGGAAACACATCTGGGTTTAAGATCGATTACTTTGAAGATAAGTTTTGTTGATTCAGAAATCGACTAAGTATAGTAGCAGAGATACAAAAGTATTTTGGATGTCAAAGATAGAGATTGATGAATTAGGGAAAGTGACCTTAGAGGAAGAAATTATGGAGTATGTATGACCTCCACCTAAGATCGATTTGGATTTGGTTAATTTTACGATGAGTTATAAGGATTTGAAGACAGACTGACTCTAGAAGAACAATGATACAAAGAAATTGGACAACAGTGAAGACTGAGGGAGTATGACTTGCACTCCAGGAAATTGAAATTGTATTTTGGTTTTTGATGGTCTATAATTTGACTATGCAAGAGCATTGACTATGCATTTGATATTTAATATATTAAATGTATTGTGTTTTGAAGGCCGACTTTGTAATATTTGTAATATTCATCTAGAGAGCCGACTTTGTAAAGTTATGAGATATATATGTAACATATTTTTGGTAAAGATTATGTGTGTGTGTGTAATAGTTATCTAGAAGGGAAGACATGTGAATGGAAGAGCATAGAATGAAAGAGCTATAAATAAACTATCAAAGCATTTGTGATGCTTGTTTTGTTCATGACTGAGAACCTTTTGTAACAGAATTGCATTGTAAGAGTTGTAAGCTCAGAAGCCCCTAACAGGGTGTTGTGAACCTTTAACAGGGTTGTTATTCCTCTAACAAGGAAATGTACTATGTAATATTCAGCTCCTAATAGGGCTAGGTCTCCTTACAGGGAAATTATACTTTAGTACATGCTTGTGGGTATCATCCCCACTGGGGTTTTCCCTTGGCCAGGGTTTCCTCGTAAACAAATCATGGTGTTATGAGTATTGTGTAATTTTCTTATGATCTTTACTTTACTGAAAATGTATGATTAATGTTTAAGTGGTTGAAGAATTAATTTAAAGTGCTATTATATTGATTCACCCCCCCTATCAGTATAATCCAATCCTAATACCCTATGTACAACACCTAAGTATAAGACCTAACTATTGAGGTATTTTCTAACAGAAATACTCTCACACTAAGACCATCATGACAATCCAGCATAATATGTTACTTTTCTGTATTATTGGTTCTAAGAGCATATATGCCTATTTCAAACAAAATGTAAAGTATTGAAAGTGAGTGAGTATATATACATATGTATACTCACTCACTTTCAGTACTTCACTATCATGATGATCTTAGTGAGAGTATTTCTATTAGAAAATGCCTCAATAGTTAGGTCTTATACTTAGGTGTTGTACATATGGAAACCCCCTTGGTCTCAAGTAAATACATAAGTGAAAGGAAATTACATAACACCAACCTACACTAGATCTTACATAACACAAACTGGGAAAATTGTTTCAAACTCCAACTACAAACAACATAATATCCTAATAAGAAATTTAATAAATTATCAATTTATTCCTATAATGTTGATGCACTTAGCGGTTGACTAAAATTAATTTATGTCTCCGTAGTGATGGTATTCATACCTATACCTATATGGTAAGGTAACATTAAGTCACTTTATTAAGGAGAATATGTTGGTAAGTAACAAACTTGAGTGTTTTATTGATTAATTCAATTGTAGAATTCACCTTACTGTGTTATAATCTCAAAAGTTTCTAGTTTTTATGTTGATGTTAAAGAAACTAGATCAAATGATGGTAGATTTAGTTTAAATTTCTTGGCATGGTTTTTGTCAACGCTTAATTTCTTTGTGTAAAAGTGCATTTAAAGCTATTTATATGTTCTCTTTAATTTTAATTTTTTCTTTGTAAGGTAATATGTACGTTATAGATTCCTCATTTAGTAATTGTAAATTTACATGTTTCTATATATATGTAGGTTAAATTCATATATATAATTGCACGGAGTATTTCATGGATGAGTTTTCAATAGAGGACCTTTTAGGTCAAAATCCTCCTCCACCTCCACCTCCACCTCCACTTGAGAGCCCTCCTCGTCAACCTTCGCCTCCACCCCCTCCACCTCTACCTCCACAACATCCAGGTCCACAAGACTAAGCACAATTGAGAGAAAATATGACCAAAAACATAAATGAAATAATACAAAATATTAATACCATTAGAAATGAGCCACATCCACCACCACACTTACTACACCTTGCAGATTCCATGCAAGGCATTATGGATTTTGTTAGAGCACTAGATTTTGAGCTTGATATTTTTAGTCAATGTAGGGAGGATATGAGTTATTTTTATGCAGATGGCATCCCTTATAAAGAGGTTAATAATTTGAAAATTTGAAAATCTGATCTAACTTGATATTTTATAAACCCAAAAACTAAAGAAGAAATACCTCCAAAAAAGAAAATAGTTAATATTAGGTGGTGCAAACACCCATAGATTGGTCCAAATTTTTGGGAGTGGTCGTGGATGATATTTGAACATCCACCACATGCTAATCACAAGGTGCCAATGTATTTTTTGAGAAAATTATGGGCTGAATTTGAATTGGGCTTGAAACCCAATTACTTTGACATGAGAGCATTTTAGGGGGTTGGTGACGGTATGCCACAAGATATGCCTGGGGCATGTGTTACTAATGTAGTTTGACATTGTGCACATGATCTTCCCCTTGTTCCTCCTCCTACTCCACTTATTACATCACTTGTCCAACATTGAGCTATGCATTCTACGCTTGGTTCATTGAGTTCCCTTTCATAAAATTTGAGTGAGTAGTTCACACAGATGAGGGATGCCCCCAATACACCACATTATTGCATGAGTTACAAGGATATGTGTGTGTGTGGGAGTGATCTTACCCCTACTGATGCAGCTAATGATGGAGATAGTGCAAGCCATGGTAGAGACGCCATCACATCATATGTCAATTTTCCCTGCACGGAGGATGATTGTCCTATAGAGGTAAATTTATTTATAATTTATGCAATTATAATAATTAGGTTATATATATATATATATATATATATAAAATATTCCATAACATGTGGATTGTTTAGTGAACAAAGGATGGCTAATTCTATGCCATCTACTACTATGGGCATGAGCTCGAGTGTTATCATTTTTTATCTACACTAAGACATATTGACACATCGTTCATAGTATGCAAATTGATTTATTCATTTAATTACATTTAAAATAAAAAAAATTAAAACTTAATTTTAATATTGTGTTCAATATATTTTTTGCAATTGTAGGATAATGGATTTTATGAGGTTGGCTTGCATTCACATTCTGGGCCATCAATCATGGTGGCTCATCCTCACAAACCCATAGTTTGTTTTTCTTCCATAATTTTTAAGTGTTTATATAATTACTAATTTATGTACAACTTTGATTCATGCTTTATCATTTGACATACTATGGGTATGTCAAATGATATTGAATAATGTGTTTGATATTTTTTTTTGCAATTGTAGGGTATTGGATTGTCTGAGGAACGACCTGATCAGTCAGTTACGGTGGCTCAACCTCATATACCTGTAGTATGCTTTTTTCCATAATTTTTAAGTGTTTATATACTTACTAATTTATGTACAAATTTGATTCATGCTTTATCATTTGGCATGTGAATAATTTACATTAGATTATTATATATGTTTTTCAGGTAGACACTACCATTCGGATTGGTATGGCTACTAGGTTGAGCCAATTGTAGTCGTCGACATTGTCATTTGAGGTCACTAATTAAAATTAAATTTTTAATGTTTGTTTTGTAGGTCTTTTATAGGGATTATCAAAATTGACCCACGCGATCATACTCAATGTTTTGTAATGTTTTTTGTACAAGAGTTAACTACTAGTACTTTTTCTTTCGATAAGAGTGTACCTTCACATCCCTTGGAGGACATTCATCACCATGCTTGCGTGGTAAAATTTCAAATGTTCATTATTTGATTACTTTGTAAGAGAATCATGCATTAAATTTTAATTACAAACATGTGGTCTCCTCATTTGTTCTTGTTAACATGTACATGATGATGTAGTTTCTCATCGTACACTAGACACATAGGATGATATTTCTAGTGAGTGTACTTCACATGTAGAGAAAATAGAGTAGGACGGTACATCTCAATCACCTTCACTTGGAGTGAAGAGGACCGCATATCAAATTTATTATTAGAGTTAGATTACATGCTAGTTATTTGAGTTTCTCATAGTACTTCATGGATTTCTTACTTTTTCTGATTTACATGTTATCAGGACTTGTTATCATGCTATCATGACTTATTATGATAGAACTCGTAATGTTATTATCATAGACTTGTTTTTTGATCAAGGTAACAACATGTTTTGAAGGGACCACTAAACCCTTTAACATAGTAAGAAAAGATAAGCATAGAGGACCAAAACAACAATAATTTTTTGCAACCGAAGACAGAAAACCAAAAAGGGCTTAACCCCATATTACACTTCTAAAATCAATTATCATGGACTTGTTACGATGAGACTTGTTATGTTATTATCATAGAATTGTTATCATGTTATCAGGAATTGTTATGTGATTATCATGACTTGTTACGATGAACTTATATAATGGACTTGTTATGTTTTTCATGGACTTGTTATCCTATTTCATGGAATTTTTATAGTGCTTTGAATTGATATGTTATGTGGACTAGATTTTGTTTCTTCTATAAATATAAATAAACATCAGCTGATTTTTATCATTAAATATGAATTACAATTTCTAAATTAACATTATCTCTAAATAATTTGATCATTTATAGTAATTATTCCTTCATAATTAACAAAATCAATTGATTTCAAAACTAACATTGACTAGCTAGTATTAGAAATGAGATGAAAAATAGCTATAATAAAATATCTTATTTAATCATATAATTACCTAATTTATTAAGTGAATGATGTTAAATGTATCACTAATCTTGATTTTGATTAACTATAAAAATAATTAAATATTAAATAATGAAATATTAGCTTGAACTATTGAACATGGGTGTAATTAGAATATTGAATTTAAATTAATTATCATCATCAATTAGAATAGGCCAATTATTTATCATGAACAAATATCAAATTGTAGAACAATTAAAGTTAACAACGTAGAACCAATACATTATTTACAAAACAAAATTGGACCAATACAAGTGTACGTTGTTGCATATAACATGTGTATGTTCTTATAGGGGACCTGCAACATAAAACTAAATGTTCAAATATTAGAAAATATGTATTTAAATAAAGTTAAATTAATGGTAGAAAATGTTTATTTAAATAAAACAATTGTACTCACCAAGTATTAGAATTTTGATTAGTCAAAAGTTGGAAGATGTTAGAAAACTGGGAGGGGGTGAATCAGTGGCCTTAAAAATAATTCAACCAAATACTTATATCACAAATATAATATCCTCTAGTTATCTTTCAGTCATTCAAGATGTATGCCTTAAATTACTTTTAACAAATATATACTGCTCGGTAAGATATACTGATTATCTTTTCTTAGACTTTACCAAGTAGCAGCAATTAAACTTAGTGTTTACCGACCAATCCTATTTTAGTGTTGTGTAAAGAAAAACATCAAAGCAATGAACCATATACACATTTGACACATAGATTTTAATGTGGAAACCCTGTTAAGGGAAAAACCACTTGGGACGGTAACCCAAAATTTTCACTCTTCTGAAGTGAGCTTGATGAAGAGCCAACCCTGTTAAAGGTTACAAACACATTGTTAAGTGTGACCTTGTTAGAGGATTCAAAGCTAACAGTTTTTCTTTTGAACTAGCATTCACTATACTATCAACAAGAGAAACCTTTTTATACTCTTGAGTGTCTCAATAAAATAAGGATGGTTAAATCTCACTCAGTTAAGAGATTTTCTGAATCAATGGTTAAACTAAAATAGTAAATGGTATGTTCAATAATACAACTTTAACTTGTAGATATTTAGATATATAGTTATTCCAATAATACCTCTTTGATCAATGTTCACTTCAGTTCCTTTGCTCTCTTCTTTGTTCTACTCAGTGAATGCTCTGTCCTCTGTTGCTCGGTGTCTGCAAAATTCCTTGGCTTTGTTCTTCAGTTTGTATGATCAAATCTGTATGAAGACTTCTATCTTCACCAGAATTATATTCAGCATTCCTCTCTTCATAATGAATTCAGTGTCTCTTTATATAGACATGATTTCACAATTCAATCTTCTTGTTTTCATCATAGATCACCTTTTGATCCGCAAATATCACCATGCTTTGCTTTATTCCGTAAAGCTCTACTTTAGTTTTATTCCACAAATCCCTCCTTTTTAACTGTGATTAAAACTAGCTTTAAATATCCTTCTTATCTTTATCTTATCTGATCAATGAAAATAAAATAATCAATCTAAATATAGCTCCTGCCAGCTAAGTAGTTCTTTGTCGTTCTTTAACTTTAGTTCTGATCGGTCATCAACTCTAGTTAGCTCGGTCATTGACTCCAGTTGTCCTTGGTGTTAAGTTATGCTTGGTAAATAGCTCTTTCTTGGTAACTACTTGCTTGGTTACTGTGGTTCTCAATATACACTGTGAACTGCTAGGTGTTCACTGTCTGTCGGTGTGCACTATCCATCAGTGTTTGTTGTCACTCGATGTATATAGAAATTTAATGTTTTACCGACAACATAAACTTGTCTCTTCAACTCTTCAAGTTTATGACCAATCAAATCATATCAAGTTGACATCAATGATAATACAGTACATTAACTGATTTAATGTCTTGCATTCACTTTTGCAACTCGGTGATCATCAACTTATCATCTTCAAACATTCAATCAGTTATAGTTCATCAATCTCTCCCTTTGGCATTGATGGCAACATAATATGAAATATTCCATATCATACCAAACTTTTTGTTCTATAACCAATTCTCAGTAAGATCTCCTAGCTTAGATTTGATTCTTGTTGTGTGCTCTCCCTTTCTTCATTCCCTTCAATGGATAGGTAAAGCAATTTTGTCTTTTGAATATGTCTCTCCCTTTGATGTATAATTTCTTCTCCCTTTTCTGGATAGATATACAATGTTAACTTTCTTTCCAATTCTCTCCCTTAAATGTATGGTTATTTCTTTGAATCTTTCTCTTCATCATCATTGGATCTTTCTCTCCCTTTGTAGAAACTTCTTTCTCTGATCTTTTTTCTCCCTTTGACTGATGGTCTTCTCCCTGATGGATATTTCATTTCTCTCTTCCTTTGTATGATTATGATGGATATTTCATTGTATCCTTATCTCCTTTTGAGAGCAATGCCAAACAAAAATATATCATGAATCTCATGTCCATCAGTAATATAGCTCTGTAGCAGCCAACAATACCTCTTGTGTGCAGTTCAGATAAGTACCTTTTTGTACAGATATTTCATTGTAGCCTGTATATTAGCTTGCATCAACATTATTGACCTTTTGATAATGTGTAGGCTGATGCAACCTTCAAGTCAGCTTAGTGACCAGTAGACAAGGGATGAACCCCTAGTCTATTCCTCAGGTACTCAAATGTATCTTTTGGCAATGGTTTTGTGAATATGTCTACTAGTTGTTCTTTGGATTGTACATATTATAGTATTACTTCTTTCTCTTGTAATTTTTACCTCAAGTAATGATACTTAATAGCTATGTGCTTTATTTTAGCATGCATCACAGGGTTCTTTGAAATGTTGATAGCACTTGTATTATCACAATAGATAATTACTAGTTCAAGAATATCTTCATTCATACCTTTCAGCAATTGCTTGATCCATGCAATGTTAGAGCAATTTACAGCAGTAGCTACATAATCTGCTTCTGCAGTTGATTGAGATATGCATCCTTTCTTTTTACTTATCCATGTGACAAGTATGTCACCCATAAAGAATGATCCTCCTGTAGTGCTTTTTCTATCATCTATGTTTCCAGCCCAATCATCATCGGTATAAACTTATAGCTCAAATTTGCCTTTTTATTATACCATAAACCATAGTCTTTGGTATTCTTCATATATCTCAAAATTCTTTTAACAGTAGTCATATGTGATTCCTTAGGATTAGCAGATAATCTTGCAACTATACCAAATACATGGGCTATATTAGTTCTAGTGTGTACAACATACATTAGCTTGCCAATCATGATCTGTATAAGGTTTGATTGACCTTGGTCGGCTTGTCTTCCTTTGTCAATTTGCATCTGGTTTCCATAGGTATTCCAACTAGTTTGGAGTCCTCCATTTTGAATATCTTCAAAATTTCTTTGATGTAATTGGATTGTGTGATGTAGATTCCTTCATCCTGTTGTAGAATCTGTAGACCAAGAAAAAATTTGATCTCTCCAAACATTGACATCTCAAATTCTTTGCTCATTTCATCAGCAAATGACTTGCATAGCATATCATTACCTCCAAATATGATATCATCAAAAAATATCTCAGTAATCAAAATCTTATCATCAGTATCTCCTTTCAAATATAGATTACTATTATCACGTGTTCTAACAAATCCAATACTAATGAGACAAGAGTGAAGTCTTTCATACCATGCTCTAGGTGCTTGTTTCAATCCATAAAAGGCTTTGTGTAGTCTAGAAACCATGTTCCTCTTGTTAGGATCAACAAACCCTTCAGGTTGTTCAATGTATACTTCCTCTTCTAGTATTCCATTTAAAAATGTGTATTTAACATCCATTTGGTATACTTTCAATCCTTTGAAAGTAGCATAAGCAAGTATAATTCTTACTCCTAGTCTAGCAATGGGTGCAAAGGTTTCTCCATATCCAATATCTTCTTCTTGTGCATACCGGTCTTTCTTTGTTCCTTGTGAGTTCTCCATTCTCATTCAGTTTGTTTCTAAAAATCCATTTGGTGCCAATGAAATTTTTATCACTCAGTCTAAGTACTAATGTCCATGTCTTATTTTTCTCAATCTATTCAATTTCTTCATTCATTGCACTAACCCATTCTTGATTCTCAAGTGCAGTATTAACATATTTAGGCTCAAAATCACAAATCAAACATCTAGTGTTAAGTGACTTACTTCTTGTTCTCATTCGTGCTCTTTTGTCTCCAATGATCTGGTCCTGTGGATGGTGTCTTCTGACATATTTAGCAAGTAAAGGTTCAGATCTTTGTTCCTCATTCTTATCTTCCTTTTGATCTTCATTTTGTTCTTCATTTCTCAATTCAGCATTGTGAGCATTTTCCTTATTCTCGGTGTGTGCAGCATGTTGCTTAGTTGCCTTGTTTTGTCACTCGGGAGTGTTACACTGTTGCTTGGTAGCTCCTGTCTATTTCTCGAGCAAGGTTTTAGGTTCTTCAATGTAGACAAATCTGTTGTAATCTTCTAGTTTCTTTCTGCTTTCCTCATCATTTATCTCAGCAAATTCATCCACTTTAACATTTGCACTTTCAATGATTTTGTTAGAAGTTTTGTTAAGTCATTTACAAGATTTTCTCTTGGTAGAATATCCTATAAATATTCCTTCATCACTTTTGGATTCAAGTTTCCCATTTCTATCATCTTTCAGTATATAACATTGACTTCCAAAAATTCTAAAGTAACTCACATTTGGTGTGTATCCATACCATAGCTCATAAGGTGTCTTATTGGTGTCTTTCTTCAATTGAAATTAGTTTAGTGTATAGACAGTAGTACTTACAGCTTCTCTCTAAAATGTTTGTGTGATGCCTTTTTCAATCATTAGTGTTCTGGCACAATCAAAAATTGATCTATTCCTTCTTTCAACAATCCCATTTTGATGTGGTGTCCTCGGTACAAAAACTTGTCTTGTAATCCCATGCTCATTACAAAAGTTAGTGAATTCATCATAAATAAATTCTCCTCCTCTATCTGATCTTAAACATTTCAGTTCTTTTCCACTTTGTTTTTCAACTTTAGCTTTATACCATTTGAACATCTTAAATGCTTCTTATTTCTCTTTTAAGAACATGATAGTCATCATCCTAGAATAGTCATCAATAAATAGAATGAAGTATCTATCACCATAATAGCTCTTTGTCCTCATTGGTCCACATAAGTCAGTATGGACTAACTCTAGAATAACATTAGATGTGTAGGTTTTTCTCTTGAAACTAGACTTTGTCATTTTTCCTTTTTGATAATTCTTGCACATAACATGGTCGAGCTTTGACATACTCGGTAAGCCTCTTACTTTTCTTTTATTTCTTATCTTAACCATGTTGTCAAAATTCACGTGACCTAACCTTTTATGCCACAACCAAATGTCTTCATTTCTAGCCAATAAACAAGTGGTCTCAATATTATCAAGATAGAATAGATTACCTTTTTTTTGTTCACTAGTACTAATCAACTTTCCTATTCCATTATAGATCATTGCCTTTTTGTTGTCAAATGCAACTCGGTGTCCTGTGTTTTTCAACTGTGAAACACTTAATAGATTATAGTTAAGTCCTTTCACCCAATATGCATTTTCACATTTGATCAGATTATTCATTATGATGGTACATTTTCCTTCAACTGGGCAAGGTGAGTCATTATCCATCCTAACTGATCCACCATTATAATATTCAAAAGTTTCAAACTTTTCCTTATTTCCAGTCATGTAGTGAGTACAACCACTATCAATAATCTAGACATCATTCTTGCTAACTTTAGATATGAATGAAGTTTCAACATACCTTTCTTCTTTGTCTAAATCCTCCTTCATAGCAACAAATACTACCTCAACATCTTCATCAGAATCAGTGTCAATATTTTCAGCTTTGTTCTCAACCAGGTAACAAGCCTTCTTGCCTTTGTCCTTGTAGTCTCTATTATCTCTTATGTCAGAGTTTTGGTTGCTTCTATAGTCTCAGTCATCACTTTTGTCAAACTTCTTTTCACAAGATTTGTCATTGTTTATTTCATCCTTTCTCTTGTTAGGGCATCTAGCAGCAAAATGTCTAATTTCTTTGCATTTAAAGCAGACCTATGGTAATTTACCTTTGTATTTTCCTTTACCTCTATGTAATATCCTAGTGTAGACACCCAAAAATGGACAGGCTTGCGACTTTACATTAAAACACTAATTTTCATCTATTAATTAATGGTTTTTTAATCATTAATTAATCATCTATTTTCCTCTAAATTCATTTCCCAAATCATCTAATCAAATTCCCAAAATTAATTAAATAATTAATTTTATTTAATTAAATATCTTTAATTGATTAATTACCATTAATTGATTAATTAAACTCAATTTCCTATAGTTTAAATTCAAATATTTAAACTTACTAATTAAATTCTTCCAATTAAATTAATTTAATTTCATCAAATAAAGCAATTCTTAATCAAAAAGAATTCAATTATCTCATATGTTGAAAATAATTATTAAATAAATGAATTAAATATTCATTTATCTTCAAAGAGATAACTCCAATTAGGTCACATGGGTTACTCCACCCATCTCTCCAGTCCACATGGGTAACTTCACCCACCTCTTCAGTTCAAAAAGGTAACTCATAA
>MU224535.1:1033462-1057631 GCA_018584345.1 Thuja plicata
TGTTCCTTTTGATCTCAACCATTCGTCTCCCCATCTCTGGGATTGATCTCAACCATTCATTTCATCACCATTTCCTATATAATAAATCCTTCATAACCATTTGAAGGATCCAGGATTTCAAGCTCTCGTGCACTATTACTATGTCAGTTTGGTTCTAGCATCCAAGCCATCTTGCGATCACACACACACATTTCAATTGTCAAATTCTCGACGCTTCTCAAGTCATAGACGCTGCCCCGCCAATACTGAGCATCAAGAACAGCGTTTCGGAAGGAGTAGAGAGAAACAATAGAAGCTTCAAGCATCGAGGGGTTTGCATTTATTTTTCTTCCTTTCTCTTTCTTGTACATTTTATTGCTCAGGTTTCTGTTATTCGTTTAGTAGTTATTGTATACTTGATTTGCATTCACTTGTGAAACCTTTGCTACTAACCCCCGCCTTTGGAAAGTGGTGGGAATCTGGAGAGAGAGGCGTACACCTAGCCATTAGTGCTTCAATTTCATCAAGTTCTTGTTTATCACTATCACTGTCACTATCATTTCTCATAGTGTGTTTACTAGATTTTCTTATTTTTAGAGAAGATTTGAATGCAGACTCAATAGTTGGTAAGACATTGTTTTCATAGTTGTTCATCTCAAATGAAATAAATCTACCAATCAAATTGTCAAGAGTAACATTGTTATTTTCTACTGCTCTCATTTCTTGAATTGTAGACACTCTAATAGCATAAACAGGCAGTAAGGTTCTCAGAATTTTACTTACCACTATTTCTTCCTCAAGTACTCCTACTGCACAAATAGCATTAACAAATTCTTTGATTCTGCTACTGTACGGAGTGATATTCTCTCCTTCTTTCAATCTTAGGTCATCAAAATTTCCTCTTAGGCTTTCATCTTTAGCTCTTAGCACATTGGTGTCTCCTCCATGTACTAGCTTGAGTTCGTCCCACATTTTCTTTGCAGAGGTGCATGATTTCACATATTCAAATTCAACATCGGATAGTGAAGAAGCAATTTCTATCATCATATAATTGTGTTCATGTTTCTCTCTCAATTGATCAACAGTCGGAGGTCTAGTAGGTGCAACATATTTAGTATCCAAGTATTGTATGACATCATTTCTAATACTTGATAGATGGAGTCTTATCCTTCTTTTCCATGATGCAAATTTGTCCTTTTTCAAGTTAGGCACATCTCTTTTACTCATCTTGTGATCTTTAGCTTAAGTCTTTAAACTTTCCTTCCAAGCACTAAAGCTCTGATACCAATTGTTAGAATAACTGAGAGGGGGGGTGAATCAGTGGCCTTAAAAATAATTCCAATAATTCAACCAAATACTTATATCACAAATATAATATCCTCTAGTTATCTTTCAGTCCTTCAAGATGTATGCCTTAAATAACTGTTAACAAATATATACTGCTCAGTAAGATATACTAATTATCATTTCTTAGACTTTACCGAGTAGCAGCAATTAAACTTAGTGTTTACCGACCAATCCTGTTTTAGTAACGTGTAAAGAAAAACATCAAAGAAATGAACCATATACACATTTGACATAGATTTTAACATGGAAACACTGCTAAGAGAAAAACCACTTGGAATGGTAACCCAAAATTATCACTCTTCTGAAGTGAGCTCAGTGAAGAGCCAACCCTGTTAAAGGTTACAAACACACTGTTAAGTGCTACCTTCTTAGAGGATTCAAAACTAATAGTTTGTCTTTTAACCTAGCATTCACTATGCTTTCAACAAGAGACCCTTTTGATACTCTTGAGTATCTCAATACAATAAGGATGGTTAAATCTCACTTGGTTAAGAGATTTAATGAATCAATGGTTAAACTAAAACAGTAAATGATCTATTCAATAATACAAATTTAACTTACAGATATTCAGATCTATTGTTAGTCCAATAATACCTCTCTAATCAATGTTCACTTCATTTCCTTTGCTCTCTTCTTTGTTCTGCTTGGTGAATGCTATTTCCTCTATTGCTCAGTGTTTATTTAATTCCTTGGCTCTATTCTTCAGCATGTATGATCAGATCTGCATGAAGACTTCTATCTTCACCAAAATTGTATTCAACATTCCTCTCTTCATAATTAATTCCTTGTCTCTTTATATAGACATGATTTCACTATTCAATCTTCTTGTTTTCATCGTAGATCACTTCTTGATCTGCAAATCTCACCATGCTTTGCTTTATTTTGTAAAGCTCTGCTTTAGTTTTATTCCACAAATCTCTCCTTGTTAATTGTGAATAAAACTAGCTTTAAATCTCCTTCTTATCTTTATCTTATCTAATCAATGAAAATAAAAAAATAAATCTAAATATAGCTCCTGTCAGCTAAGTAGTTCTTTTTTGTTCTTTAACTTCAGTTCTGATCAGTCATCAACTCAAGTTAGCTCACTCATTGACTCCAGTTGTCCTTGGTAACAACTTTAGTTATGCTCGGTAAATAGCTCTTGCTTGGTAACCACTTGCTCAATTACTGTGGTGCTCGGTATACACTGTGAACTGCTCAGTGTTCACTGTCCATCAGTGTGCATTGTCCGTCGGTGTTTGTTGTCACTCGGTGTATACTGTCACTCGGTGTATATAGAACTTTTATGTTTTACCGACAACATAAACTTGTCTCTTCAACTCTTCAAGGTTATGACCAATATGTATATGACCAATCAAATCATATCAAGTTTGCATCAATGGAAATACAATACATTAACTAATTTAATGTCTTGCATTCACTTTTACAGCTCTGTGATCATCAAATTATCATCTTCAAACATTCAATCAGTTATATTTCATCAGAAGATACACAAGTTGTAGTTGTCATCCATGCCATCAAGATGTACTTGACACTTGAATAAAAAAATTATTAGCTATATATAAGAAGAAGATATACGTTAAAGGGACGAAGGCAGTTATCAAAATCAAAAATTAAATAAGACCAAACACTTACATGTATTTTATTCAGTCTAATGTACCATCTGCATTCTCTCTCTTCTACAATGTGTCTATGATTGTCTCATGCTCTTCCATTGAGACTGTCCATAATATTTTATTAGAAGGTCTCCCTTTATATCTTTCTAATTCAATATTTGTTGCCACCACTAAATGGGAATAGTGTATAATCTTCTTTTTTGTTTGGTAGTCTTCAAAATATGGAAAACCATTCCTTCTTGTTAGGTATTTGTGTAACCACGCACCAACTACCACAATGGATCCAATTGGATACTCAAAATCATCATCATCTACTCGATGAAATATTAACTTTTTGTTAGGTTCTACACATCGAACTAGCCAATACTCAATCTGCTCTTCATTGTCCTTAGGTGCAACAATAGAATACACATGTCCTGCAAACCAAAATTAAGTGTACATAAAGTGTTAGATTTAATTCAAACACAATCATATTATATGACATGTACATTAACAATATAATTTAAACAAACATGAAATTGAATTAAATTACCATGTTGTATGAGGTCTAAAACACGATCATAGTCTTCTGATTCAAATGCATGACCTAGCTCTTCATTTTTTGTTTCATCTCGATCTTGTGTCTCACTAGGTGCTAATGATTTTTTTTGCCATTCTTCAACCCATTCCATATTATTGCATGCTTCCCAATCACCTACAACACAAAATTGACAAAAACATGCAATATCTCTACTCCATATAGTCCAAGTGTTAGAATTAGAACTCTTAAATGAATATCATTTAGACGACCCACTGATTGTATCAAAATCATATCTTGAAAGGATATTCTTATCTTCAACTAGCCAGAAGAAGCGTCTGATTGTAGAGTTCTTACTTGATCTTCTAGACAAACTTAAATTACACCATTCCATAATTGCACATGCATCTTTAAATTTGGCATTTTCCTCGAATTTGAGTTGCTCTCTACAAAGGACTATCTTAACACATGCACCAGATCCATCATGTTCTCTTTTCATGTGTCCAACCTAAAAAAAGATCAACATATGTTGGATATTAGTTTGCATATGTGTCGTACTCAACTAATAAAACATTCTAGCATTCTTGAATTTCCCTGTGCAATTATCTGACCATATTAGATGTTGTGTCATTTGAATTTCTCTTTCCCTTAAATTATCATAAAAGTTCTTAAAGCACTACTGAAATAAATCTGATGAGTGTAAAATATTATCACTCAAATAGAAATGGTACTCCATAAAAAAAAATTGATTCTCTTCTATACTATCAGGTGCATGCCTATAGACAATATGAACAAAAATTGCTACTTGCAGTGAATCATTATATTACTCTTGGATCTCATCTTGTGGTGCAAGCGTGTAGTTCTCTGTAAAGTCAATGAACGAAAGTATACTACCAACTGGAAATGTATTCTTGCATATGTGAAACTAACCATCAAACCACAAGCATTTTGGGAGTGTTTCACATATTTGGGTACGATCTTACTCTTAAATTCATTCATAAATCCATGAACACTAACTTTTTCAATAATTAGTCTACACTGTCTTCCAACTTTTACATCCTTTAATGTATACTCAAAAATTTTAAATCTTTTTACATCAACTATTTTATGTCCAAAATCAATTGAATTATTCTCATGAAAACATTCACCTAACAATGCAAGGTTGCCACATATATCACATACACCATAAACACATGCATTCAAAAGAAATAATTGCTCATTAGGTAGTTTACAAAACAAACCTGATATAAACTCCTTTATAGTTTGAGGTGGTATATTTATACCATATTCTTGCAATATTTTGTTAGTATGCAAGGTACAATGTACACATTGAAATACATCATAATGGTAATGAAACTGAACATGAGTTTTGCAACAACAAGATATTCTTTTCTTTTTATTTTTTACATACTAGGGTTTGCATTTTTCAAAAAGATCTTTGAATAATGCTAATATCTGACAACACCTTATCATCCAATTTTTTTTGTACAATTCAGTTTGAGTCATGTCCAAATTGTGTTTTGGATGTGGATCATGCATTTTTTACCCAAGTCTTAATTTTAAAACATCTCTGGCATTAGGTGATACTCTTGTATTATCATGCCAAATTTCCCAATCAAAATTTTGACTTCACCATTAAGTTTCATGTCGAACCTCAGGAGTCTGCCACTAAAACTCCACAATTGGTTTGTCAAATCATTTTCAAAGTTAACTCTTCTCTTTACATCTCTTGTCAAAGTTTTATAATGGATATTAAGATGTCCACTTATATTAGTCATCATTCTTTTATCAGAAGTTGTTTGTTTACTAAATATGTTGTTATTGCTCATCATGCCACAGTCCTATCTTTAGAATGACTTTTCTTTCTGATTGTATCAAAGGCGCTAGCAACAGTTGATAAAACTTATTTTAAAGACTCGTCCTTCTCTTTGGGTTTAACATAAATGCCTAACCTCTTCATCACTCTTCACATTTTTATCAATTTCATTAGTTGTAACATTAGTTGACATTGAAACCCATTTTTTTATTTAAAAAAATATCTAAACAATCTACTTGCACGTGTCCTAGTATGTCTCCATGAAAGCAAACCACGAAGATTGTCCAACACATTACTTTTAATTTGAAAATGTTCATAATTTTCATTATTAGTAAAAGGGGTCTCTTTCTCAATTGGTGTTTCTATGTCTACATCCACATTATTAATTTCAATTGGCATTTGATTTTCAATTTTAATTTCTCTATCATTAGGATTATCATTACTATTCTTTGGCATTTGATGTTCAATTTATGTTTCTCTATTTTCAAGAATATGATCTATATCACTCAAAAAGTAACCTACTTGTAGAAAATCACCAATTTTCCTATCATAAAAAGCACGTGCTTGTGAAGACATACCTTTCCAAATTTGGATTATAAGATGCACTCGAATTTTCTTCTTTTGTATTTTCTTCTTCGACATCTGCATCCATCATGGGGTCCTCAATGTTCTCCTCTTTTGAAATGATTATGGAACACAATGCTCCAACATCATTCAGTTCTCAAATTCTCACTCTTCTTTCTCATTGATATTTTGCCTCCTCCCTATTTGTTGCAACCTCATCAGGTGTCAGAAACTTCTTTTGCCTCTTTCTACGTTGCTTCGATCACATATTCAACCAGCTTAAAAAACTCCAATGTTTTCCAAATTTTGAATTTAAATGGCTTTACTCATGTCAAAATCCATAAAAGACAAGAATCTAGAATAGTTGGGAAAACATTCCATGTTTTGTTGCAAATTATTCAAAAATGATTGAATAATCATTTCACTTTGTCTTTTTTTGGTCAGAATTGGCAGCAAATGGCTATGCAAGAAACATGTACACCCTACTTAAACTAAATGGGTACACACTAAAAAATAGGTACCTATTTTAAAATTAACAGTATTAAAAGAAATGTATAAGCGATATTTAAATTTTAAATAACGCATGTGTTTCTTAAATTTTGTGTTGGAACACATGCCTCCGCTTTGGTTTTCAATTTAGGACAGGCTCGGTGGGACCAAGCCAGTGCTTTGGACCTGCAAAAATATGGCTAAGGCATTGGAATTCTAGATGTCTTCCTTGCCATAATTTTTTGAAGGCCTTCTCAATTGAATTTTTTAGCAAAATGAAAAATCATTGAACTTCTTACTATACATAGTTCAAAAATGTATTTTTTGTGGTGATTTGATTAATATTAATATTTTTGTATTATTTATTAACCAAAATTGAAACATAAACTTAAAATAGCGAGGTTGATTATAATTTTAATAATTTTTTTGTTTTTAGGTTTTTTGGAAAACAAATTATATGACATCAATCTACATAGAATTCCCTTGAAGTTTTAAAATAAAAATTAAAAAAAATGATAATTTTACATCAATTTATGGTGGTCGTACACTAGAGGTTTCAAAAATAGACTTTACAGTCAATAAAATTTAATCTAAAAAGTCAATTAAAAAACCAAAAATATGCTCATCAATCTTTGGTGTCTTAGGTATCTTTACCCAAAAATTTTTACAAAAATTATTTTATTTAGGTCAAAATATGGTGGTCGTACACGTGTGTGGTATGGTCCTAAAATAAACATTTTGAAAAAGTGGGTTTTAGACATCCCTACTAAAAGGAATTTTCTACCATGTGGGTATTAAAATAAATTACATATTTGGAAAGTAGACTCCAAGAAATACATTTTCTTGTAATGATTTATTTTGAGATTAAATCTTTGAGTTCCTCAATTTTTGACATAGATTGAGAGAAATTTTGAAAAATAGGGAAAACACTTCCACTTTTTGCCCAAAAGTGGGACTCAACTTCTCGCAGCCGCCCTCTAACACCATATAACTTCTAGGATGTGAAGGGTGAGGCTCGAGTCTACATCACAGACAATATCATTTTTAGGATCTTCCTTGTTAATCAAAGACCTCCATCAATGTGCAATAGAAAGCATGTCCTAAACTTCTAACTGAGTCAATTATTAAGCAACAACTACTCCATAAAAATAGGAGAAGATTCCAAATTATCCTTTTGTGTTAATTGAAAAATTACATGGGGACACTTTTAATGCTTATTTTCAAGCACAAAATAGACTTAAGAAGGTGCATGGGGACATGGGGTTAGAGATTTTGTTTTCTTTCCTTTTCTTAAGAGTAGATTGATGAAAAAGGTAGTGTTATCATCCTCTTCTGTCAACTAGTAAACTCTAGATTTTTTTTTCTAGGAAATATCCTTTTTTCTGAAAATATCCTTCCAATGCTATCACAAAGAACTTTTTATTAAGAAAGTATCCTCATCATTGTCTCCTTGATCCATTCTTATTTGGAGCTTAGTTAGCTTATCATATAACCATTTTTTGTTTAAAAACATTAACAAATTTGATTTTCTTCCATCCCTTAACTTTGTTTATAACAAAAGTGAATTTTTGTGCCACCCTATACATAACAGATCCATGAATAGGGGTATTACACCAAGTGTATAGATACAATCCCTAAAATTAAGATGAATCATCCACATAACTTCATATCTGGAAGGGTAAAGACTAATATGTTAGCCATCTCTCTATTTCAGAGGCAAGAGATTGTGAATAGACGCAATTCTTGACAAAGATGTAAAATTAGAGATGTTGATTATGTCCTACTTAGAAGATACCACAAATATATGTAATTTAACTTTGATAAGGTGATCACCCTTCCTTTGGTTTTTCCAAGTGAAAAATTATTCATATAGATAAATATCCATTAGCTTAGTAGAATTTAGAAAATTACTAAGATCAACCATGCTATTAGAGTAGTCTATTAATCGACCAATTATGTTTGAATTCCAAAAAGAGGGGTAATAAAATCACTTGCCAACATCAATATGTAGAACTAGTGATCTTCATCTAAATCAACAATAAAAATCTAGAAGTATTGATGTTATTTTAAACTATCTTTTCTTTATTGTTATAGTGTTGTTATAAATAATATGGTAGGACTAGATGGTTCTATTGTTACTTTTATACAAAAGTTTGAACTTTTTCAAAAACCACTCTTTTATTCTCTATCAAAAACAATAAAAAATTAAAACCATAACAAATTGATTTTTATCCACAAACATATCACATTTTCAATATTATTTATCAAACTATAAATCATACACTTGCATTTAAATATCATTATTTAAAAACTCTATTTAATTATTTAAATACATGTATTTAATTTAAAAAAAAAAAAAAACTAACTACTTTAGATTCTTTTAGAGTGATAAAAAATCATGATACTCGATCCATTTTAAATGAAATGTCAAACTTAAAACTAATGATTGAATACTATGTAATCACTACCATTTATAACGTTGACTTATGGTAAAAATCCAACTTTGAAACACTTTATGAATGCTATGCATACTTTTATCACTTTAAACATAAACATTGACGGAAGATAATGATATCATAGAAAGTAAGGAATGTGCATATAAAAATCATTTACTCAACCTTTAGTTGTTGGGTATAAATGTGTTTTTTTATAAGCCCCTTGGATTCTTGCCCTTGGCATAATAATAATTTAGTCACTAGTTTGACATTGGATGATTACTTTCACACTTTTTAAATAAACTCTAAGATTAAAAGAAACCAGCCAATACCCTCTTTTTCACCCATCTCTAAAAGTAGAGTTGGAAGACCTTTTAATTATTAATTCTTTCCCTTTCTTTCAAATTTTAAAGTAATAACTAACTTTAAAAAAAAATTAAAAAAGTTTAATAATATGTTTTAATTTTTTTTTAAATTAATATTATTGATATTAATATGAATATCTTTAAAATATTTATAAAAATATTACTTGATATATTATTTTCTATATAAAAAGAGTTTTAATAAATATCAAATAAAATAGATTCTTTTAATATTCAGGGATGTCCAATTTTTCTGCAGGGAGGTGACACGCATGATTGATGTTTTGTCATCGTCTTTAGCTACAGATGTATTTTATCCGTTTGATGATTTAAGCCCCACCTTGGCTTTTGTTGGAGACGAGGGTTTGGTTAGTTCAATTTCACCAGTGTCTTTAAGTTCGGACGACTTGACACATTCTTCTCAGCATTCGGGCAACGAAACTCATGTCCATGGATGATGTTCGAAAGGCAAAGAAATTGCTCGGTGTCCACAACAAGGGATATGCTCTGTGGGATATGAGATTAGCAGGGGTATTATATGTATTCACAACGGGTTAAGAATGACATCATGTATCTCGAAGATATACCTTATGAGTCAGTCTGTTTTAATGGGGCGGGGTTATAATTTTGCCACTGTGAAATGGTAGCATTAGGATATTATTGACATAGAATTTCATATATGTGTATCAAGGTTATGTCTCAAAGAGACAATTTTGGGCTCTGCCTCTCGGAGTGTTCAATTTTTTTATTGTAAAGCAGGAACCCTGCTCTAAATGTAATTTTGTCAAGGCCATTATGTATGATGTATTTCAGCAATGATTGGGGGTTTTCTTCCTGTCTTCTTTCCCCCATGAGCCTTTTTGAAGTAGGTTTTATTAAATAAAAGTATAGTGGTCCACCACTTTTATCAAAATAAAATAAAATGGGTGATGAATAACAAGATCATATTTTAATCATGTGTTCCCATGATAAATAAATAAACACTCAAGATAAGGAGTGCCTAAGAATAGCTAATAGGTGGTTAAAGGAATGAAGTGGCATCAAATACTCCATAGTTTTTCAAAAAATATAGATCCAATTAAATAGAAATAGGTTTAAAACAAGTTAATGATCTTTTGAAAGGAAAATAAATATAAAATTGGATTGAAACAACAATAGAAATAAACTTTAAGACATTACCAAAATTTAAATTTCGTCGCGATCATAACTTTTATGCATAGTGTTATTGTCAATATTTTCTATATAGATGTATTTAAGATATCTATAATTTATTAATTAATATTTTGGGTATTAATAAATATTATTTATTTGATGTGTTAATGATTGTCAAATGCTATTGCTATGAAGCACCTCTCAATGTTGCATAGAAATAGAAAGTATTGAGAGAGTATATGTGTTCTCTATATTTTAATATAGGTATTTGATAGTCAAAGAGTACAAAGAAGGAAGTGATAATGCTTGGATCAAGCTCTACTTTTTATATTTGGGTACTGATATGTCAAGAATGGCATCATAGATAGTTGTGTCTAGTTCGTTTATTTCTTGCATGGACACAACCATATCCATACATGTGCAATGTGTGGTAGCATCCTATTAAATTAGTGACGTGTGTACTATGATTTTTGACACAAGTAGACCACTACTGCAAATTCTTGTATGCCCACTTATACAATTTAAATATCTAAAAAATGGTACTTGAGGCACATTTGGAGATCTATGTCAATCATCTCGGTGAACTAATTTAATAATTGGATAATGAAGAAAGAATTAATTTGTATCGTCAAACACTAGGTCCAAGGTATAAGCTACCATAATAATGGTGGACTATTATCTAGGTGATGGGTGTTATTTTGGATGCCTTATATATGCCTCAATGTGTGCCCTAGATCCCTTGGAGTGTGTGTATAACGCTTGGGTAGTAAAATGAAGATTGATGCTACCACACATGGTCCTCTCGAAAGAATGAGATATGATGCGTAATAGAAATATTGGATATGAGAATGAGAAATATGTTAAATTGTGAGAGGAATCGTGAATTATAGCCTTGAGGATGGCCTATTCTTCAAAGAAGTAAAAATAATAAAAATTGGGATTATTTAGTTCAAAGAATACTTTATAAATCATAGACTATTTTATTTGTAATTTGACCTTCAACCATAACATGAAAGAAAAACATGCACCACAATAATAAACATATGAACACCAAGATTTTTAAGTGGAAAACCCAATGAGGGAAAAACATAACTCACACTATATGAAACAAGTTTTACAATATTTATTTTTAGGCCCACTGCATAAGGAAGCAGATTACCCCCAGAGATGACTTGTTGAGAAAGATACAATGATAAGAGAACCTACTGAGAAGATTCACTATCTTAGAATATGATGCATCAAGGTTACAATGAGAACAAAATCATGAAATACTGTAGAAGAAATATCTATCATATGCTAATGTTGCAACCCCTTTGTAGCATAATTATCCCTTCAAATTGACTTCACACATTTCATCCTTAACTGATCTAGTACTCCTTTTCTTTTTCACATGCTCACACACATTCTTATTCTCAAATGATCCATCCTTCTTTACATAACCTCTACTACACTTTAAGAGACTAATTAGGTCAACATCAATAGGACCTAAAGAAGAAGCGTGTAGTATCATATAGGTCAGCCTAAAATCAACTAATCCACAACATATAGAAAGAACATACCAGATCATTCAAGGAGATATGGTTGTTGTGTAATTGTGAATGTTTGTCCATCACTTGAAGGCAATTAGTTATTGGATTACGTTTAATAAATAGTCTTGGATCAAGGAGAGATTGAATATCTCATATAAGAGGAGAGACCCAACTCCCTCTAACCTTCAAGGTTAAAGTATGAAGCCTCTTATTTCCCTCAAAGAGAGACGTAAATAGGGTCATCAAGAATGAACACTTAAGGCATAGGTCTAGGTCTAAGGAGAGACCTTGACCTCAAGAGCTTACCACCTTTAAGTGTAAGCACAATTGGTGGCATAGAGTTTGTCACCACCATAATGATTGAATAAACTACGAAATTGGCGTTTCTGAGCTAGAATAAGATGTTTCAAGTCGATTAAGTTGGTACTTGTTGTGAACAAGAAAATAGTAGCATCCAAGGGGCATTCGTTACACAACCACTACTCATTTTTTAGAAAGTATTTTTTGAAGTTGGTGGTCCCACGAGCTTTTAACTTTGTTGCTTATTTTTAAGGAGTCATCTTAAATTGTATTTATAAATGAAATTATTAGTACATTTTTTGCAGGTAAAAATTGGAGAGAGAGAGAGAGAGAGATCATTTAATTTCTCCCAATATGTAGTTGCTCATTATTTCCAGCTCTCTCTTTTTTTCCTAACCTTAAGTTCAATTCCTAAAAACAACTATTTTACTTAAATAAAGAAAAAATTCAATTTATTTTTGAGCAAAATTACAAGGTACACTCACTAAGCCCATAAGCCAAAAACACTATTCAATAATGACTAAGTGACAATGAGATCTGAGATAAGCATGCCATTTTCATATCCAACACGTGCTAGAACTCAAGGCTTAATGAATCTCGTATGAAACCCTCCTAATGTCCTCATGCAGAGTATACATACACATGAGATACCCGACTTAGTGCAATTACTAACACAGAGTATACAACAGACCAATATATTGAAAGGTTTTCCTCATGCCACCCTTGACATTGTTTTTGCCTCGGCTACAAACATCACACACTAATGAATGATTCCTAGGCAAAAAGTGTTAAATAGTCAAAGTCAACTTACTTTTTGCAAGCTTAATTTTTTCCTTACTGTGTGATGTTTAAGACTGACCTTACATTTTTGTATTATTATTGTTTTTTATTCTTGACATATTCATGACTGTTTAATGACAGCCCATATATAAGGCAGCCCTTTCAAACATTTCCAAATCATTTTAACACCCATAATGTTAACTTCCATGATCATATTTCAAACATATATAACTAAATTTGAGATCCATATTGTTTCTTTTCCCAGAGGAAAGATTGTGAGCATCCAATGTCTACTTTCATGAAGTCATATACCTATCATCTTGCAGGCTCTAATTAGGACAAATACTTCCGTTCTGAGTTAAGAGTCTAATTAGAACAGATATCTGCCTGTGACAAAACAGTTGCTATTGAACAGAGTATGCACAGGTATCCAATGGTTAAAGAATGGGATTTGGTCATGTTGCAAAGGTTTTTGCATAACCTTTTCAGAACTTTTGGCCTGCAACGATAGCATAATATGAACAAAATGGGCTTGTTCATGTTGAAAAAGTTTTCGTTTGACAGACAAACTGGCTGGATTTAGAATTGAATCAAAATGTTGTGTTGTGAATCTCGCAGCTTTCAGAAGTGCCATTTGCAGTTTCTTAAATGTTAGTCCCACATCGTTTGTTTGAGTAAAACAAGGTGACTGGAGATAATATATGTTATCCAGCGTGTTTTCTTAAAATTTCACGGAGCCGCGTGGTGAAGACAGAGCGAACTATTCTTTCGCCTTTTACTAAAGAATACCGTGTCTTCGCCACTAAAAGCGGCATACGCCTATTTTTGGAGGCTTCCTCTTGCTAAAGAGGAGGCCCATTACACCAAAACCAAAATAATTTTATGGTTAAAGTTCAACTGATCAGAGATATAGATCAGGAATTGCAAAACAATTGCCTGAATGAATAGAGAGCTCTTGGACATTTTGAAGAACATTTAAATATATAAGAATTCTAATGCAAAACTAAAGATTAAATAATCTATTTTTATCTTCGAACAAGACTGCTGTTCTTATATGAAAATCTCGTGCAATTAAACACATGCAAAGTGGGCTAAATTAAGCTTGTTATGATATTGCTATAAGATTTAGTTGTGTAACTTTTGAGGGGGTTCATATGAACTCATTTCATAAAAATGAATGGTATACTAAGTACGTACCTTTTGAGCCTATATTTTATGAATAGTATGAACTCATCTCATAAGAATGAATAGTACACTTAGTACTCATCGCATCTAGGTGATGTTCATGAAAAATGGGTCAAGGAGTTTGACTTGATAGGTCCTTCAATCCCTTGCATACAAACCTAGATTGGATAGGAGCTTCACTTAGTGAGCCTGAATCATAGCACGTGCATTCATGACATTCTCAAGAATCTCAGCCATATTTCAAAAAACACTACCTCAAACTCATTTTTTGTCACCTCCCTCCAATACACACCCAGTACCCCACACACCCCTTTTCCTATATAAACCCCCATCCCCCACCCCCCAAAAAACCCTTCACCCCCTATTTGGGCAATATGTTGCCCCCTTTTTTTGACCATTTTAAACCTCCCAATATGAATGCACGTGCTATTCTATTTCCTCTTCAGTGAAGACCCAGTGTCTATCGATATGTTGTTGAATTTATTTTGTAGATCTAAACTAGCGGTTGGATTTATTAGGGTTTACAAATAGTTATTCAAATTCAACATCATCATTTTGGCATGCCTGGTCAGACATATCCTTATCAAACCTATATTTTTTAGGTTTTTGCTAACCTTCTATTGTTGCTTTGTCCAAATTTGTCAAGGCTAACCTTATGTAGGTAGAGTTGAAGACATAATTCTTGGATTTTCCAAGAAGCATAATATCTCTCAAACAACTTAGGATTTTTCTATGAAAAATTTACTACGGGTTGGGGATAGTATAGGGAGCTCTCAATCCACAAATAGGATTTTTATCATTAATTTTTTGAGCAAGTTATAATTTTTTTATATTTTTAATAAGAATTTGATTCAGGTTGCAAATCAACCAATTATTCAGAAAAAAATACATTTCTAGAAATCTTTTGAAATTTTCTAAGGGGGTTTTTTCTTTAAGTTTTTAATTTTGACAAAAAATTATTAGCAAAAAATTAGATCTTTGAAAATGATCTTTTTAAATAAATCGTCTCCCGAGGAATAAAATTAAGAAATTCTTGTATAACTATTATATTTTTGGAAAACTTTCTAAATTTTAGTAGGGGTGTCTTCTTTGCATTTCTATATTTGGAGCCACAAATATGGCAAAAAAATGGATCTTGTTGACTAAGTCAAAAGTTTTAAAAAATAAAATTATAATTTTGTGATGAGCTTAAATTTTATTTGCATGTATTTATTACACCATTAGATCATTTTATCACTCTTGAAAAGGTTCTATTATGATTTCTAAGGTCATGTAGAATCAATTTGTGCAACATATTTTCTTTGGATTGTCACATTTGTCATTATTTAACACGCTTGATTAGAGGTTGTGCTACTAGCTTAGAGCTTATCATAGTGGATCAAAAGAGCATCAAACAAAATTGGAAAGTGTTAAATCAAGGTGCACTTGTTCTAAAACCTCTCATTTAAAATATAAAAAGTGATCTTTTTTTTTTTTTCATTTATCATAGATAAATTTATTGCTTTAGATCAATTTGTTTGGTGTGCCTTTCACATATTGAAAATGGGCTCAAAATTGATCATACACATTTTAATTTTGGCTTATAATGAACCCCTTTGTCATTTAATTCCCAATATTTTGTTGTGTATGTTCTCCTCTTACATCCTAGCAAAGAGCTTGAGTGGACCAGAAATAAGGGATCTTGCTTTTTCATTTTAGGGGGCCTGCCTAGAGAAGTGATCACTCTAGGGGACAACCTTAAATCCCATGTTTCAACGGAGCCTTTTGGAAGTGGAATCTTGTCATTCTAGGCTAAGCCTCTAAGAAATTTATATCTTAGAGAAGTGAAGGCATAGAGTGCATTACCCTTTCCTCCGACCTATTTGACATTATTCTCTTTCATTTCATAAATTTAGGTCTCAACATACCTTTGAAGTATATAGAGGATATCCCTAGTTGAGCTTGTAAAGCCTATAGTTGAACTTTTGGCCATTAGTTCTAGTGTATGCAAGTACTGATACTCCCACATGAGTAGGCTTGTTGATGTGTCTAATGTGTTTGCATGTTTAGATCACCTTCTCCGCTTGAAATAAAAAAGGAGATGCATTATCCAAAATGATCCTTAGCCTTGTATAACTATCAAACATTGAAAGGAAAATGGCTTACTAGCAAGAGTAATTCACATGTTTAATTCATGTATATAAGTGATTATAATATATATGATAACTTTATATTAAGTGCTAAGTAAGTTTCTATATATAACAATTTACAAAATAATTTCTAAGGACAAGGATACAAACATTTCCCTTAGTAGCCTAGAAAACTATGTCAATCAAGACACAATAAGTGTTTTAGTTTGAGATCATTGAAAGTTATTAATTCATTTTTGGAAGAAATAAGCAAAGGGGGTGTATATAAAGAAAAGAAAAAAAAAAGAAAAAAAGATGATGCTTGGAGAATGGAGGATAGAGAGAAATACTTGTGTAGCTAATATATGCAACAAAATATTTACTTTGTATTTTCTTGCATATGGTTATGAGATAAGAAATTTTATAAGGAACATTTTCCTTTTTTTTTAAATGTCTCATATTGAATGCAAGGGAGAGTATACTTATATTTTAACATTAATATAAATGATTAAGTCTAATAATGATGATTTGAAATCCCTTAATACATCATAGAATAAGATCCCCAACTATAGGTCCAACATTATTCCTACAAGAATAATATATTATAGAAGAAAAAGAGGAGTGATTGAAGATTGGAAAATGATATACAATATAAAAATTCTAATAGACACTCCAACTAATATTGATTTACATAAAATTCGTGACATCTACAAATAAAAGCATCTAATTGTACCACAACAATGTAATATCAAAGGTAAATAGGCAATGGAAATTTCATGATAGAAATTGCCTATATTGCCTCATCTTCCAATTCAGATCCAATTGAAATAGCACATTTATTTTGTTCCAAGATGCAACCCAATTATAACCCTATTCACTTGATCACTTTAGTATTGATACTGATATCTATTCTCCATATAATAGTTTGAAGACTTTATCTAATGATGATACCTCATCCAAAAGCATATGTACTTCAAGGATTGTTTAAGCTTGGCTTCTAATACATGTATCACTCAGTAGTGTCATATAATTAAAAATAGTCAATTCTGTTGAGGTACATTCCTTTGTGATATAGAGCTATCATAGATGGGGGATGATTTATTTTTAGGCAACTATACGTATTTCAATATCAAGGCAATCCTAAAAGTATGATTTACAGATGGTAGCCAATATATACATTCCATACCAAAATTAGTCAAAATTAGTCCCTCTTATCAGTAATATTGAGCAATGCAAAAAAAATTAGTAAGAAATGGGTGCCTTCAAAAATAACATCTTTAACATGAAAGCTCATCCTTTTGGGTGAGCCAATCAGAACAAAAAAAAATAAAAATAAATAAATAAATAATTTAATAAGAAATTGGTGCCCTTAAAAATAACATCTTTAACACGACAACACATACTTTTGGGTGGGTTAACTAATCAGAATGTGGTGAATCATAGGTTGATTTTATTCTAAGATTACCTCCTCCTAATGCCTCTTCTTACTTTCATTTCTACAGAATGGGGAGACTAGTGACAAATCTGTACTAGGGGAAAAGAACATATTATACTCATCTCTTAGCCTTGTGGGAATCCTATTGTAGTGGTGCTAGAGGAGGATGAAATATGGAGATTGTGCAGTAATTATAGATTTCTTAACAGTATCATTGTGAAGAACCATTATCCTCCTCCCAAGTTTGAGGATTTCTTAGATGAGTTCTGTGATGCTATGTACTTCAGAATAAAATTGAGTTCAAGTCAGGGCACTATCGTGTTCTTGTTAAACCCTTAGAAATATGGAAGACAAATTTAAAACCAAGGAAGTTTTGTTTGAATGTTCTGGTTCCATAGCAGTAGTTCATTTTATCATTATTTTTCTCTAAATGGAATTGGGTAGCGGTTTTTGTATATTCCAATATGGTTAACACAGTTTTATTTTTGCTCTCTTAAACATCTTTGGTCAACAACAAATTTGTAAAGAAACAAAAAAATATGTTTCTGCCATTCTCAACTATATGAATTTTAGGATTGTACACTTTCTCTGCAACCACATTATTCCATGATAACCAAGGAAATAATTTTGTAATTTTCTAAGTTATTCATGTTATTACATTCTTAAATCTTCTTTGCCATCAAGCCCTGAGCAAGACAAAAAGATCATTTGAATATTCTAGTTTATATTTAGCTCAACATTTGGATAAGATCTTCAAATCTGGCCATGTGATGAGGCTCCAAGCCGATGTGTATCATAATGCCAGACTCATCTTTTGGATCATCCATGAAACCACATCAGGGGCCCATCTTTCAGCCATAATACCTACACAAACTGACTTTATCCCTTTTCCCAATTCCAGGTATCCTCCTATATGCAACCATGATGTTACAAGAGACCCATTCTCTAAGCACATCACTCTATTTTTCAACTCCATTAAATCTATGCTCACCACACATAGCTGTCAGTTATTCTATCCAGGCCTTCCTGAAACTTTTTCAGTCTCACAAAATGTCTGATCATGCAATTCTTTGGTAGTGGCCTTAGCATGGGCTCTAATTACTGCATTATCAAACTCTTGAGGAAGAGGAGGTTTAAACTTTGATGTGATAAAAAAATCATATAAACACATATAAGTCATGAAGTTTTCTGAGTTTATAGTGATCAATTTGATCTGATAAAAAGCTCATATAAAAAAACACACACATATAAGTCATGATGTTTTCAGAGTTCATAGTGATCAATATGTTTTCTTCTAGATTTGATTATGTAATTTTTTTGTGACCAATTTTTTTTATCAAATACAATGATTTGTCACTAGGAAAGATAGTAAGAGAAGAGAATTCATAGTATTTGATCTGAAAAACATTAATAACAAAAAAATCTGCTTGATTAATTTTGGATTAGATTGTGTAAGAATTTTTACACAATCTAATCCAGAAGTTAACCAAACAAATTTTAGTATAGATTGTACAAATCTGACAGCATTAGACAAAAAAATCTGCCTGACTAATCTAAAAGAATATTAGAATAGTATTATACGATGAATTAGTTATGACTGTGAAATTTAAATATGATACTACTAATTTCAATGCTATAATACACCTTATGATCACTACAAACTGCACAGTGTAAACTTCCTCTGAATTCATGTTTCCAACTGTGGCATTCCTTTTACGCCACACTTTTGCCAGTGTTTGAATCATGTGCAGTGCTTAATCCCACCATTCGTGGCCTTCATCTTGAGGGCCTCAACCAATTTTCCTGATAATGAGATCACCCTATAATCATAATTCTTAATTCTTTTGGTTTGTTCAACTTCAAAATGACACTTTAATCAATTAAAGGTGACTTTGTGTCATCTTTATTCATTCAAAAGATTATACAAACTTTTGGATTTCATGGTCAAAGATCAACTGATCAGAGATAGAGATCAGGAATTGCAAAATAATTGCCTAAATGAAGAGAGAGCTCTTAGACAATTTGAAGAACAATTAAATATAGAAGAGATCTCATGCAAAACTGAAGATTAAATAATCTATTTTTATCTTTGAACAAGACTATTGTTCTTATGTAAAAAAAACTCGTACAATTAAACACATGTAAAGTGGGAGAAATTAAACTTATTATGATATTGCTATAAGATTTAGTTGTGTAGCTTTTGAGCTCATATTTTATGAATACCGGTTCATATGAACCCATCTCTCATAAGAATGAATGGTACACTTAGTACTCATTGCATCTAGGTGTTGCTCACGAAAAATAGGTCAAGGAGTTTGACTTGAAAACTACACAGTTGGATCTTGATATTAATATCATAATTTGACTTGTTGTGGAAAATATCCCCTACGTATTTATTGATATCCTAAAGGAGCTCTATAATGATTGTCGCAACCTTGGAAGAAACTTCATGGTTAAGTGCGCTTGAGTTGGAATAGTACTGGGATGGGTAACCATCAAGGAAGACCCAATGCCTTACCTATGTGAGCATCACCTAGATGCAATGTGTGTTAAGTGTATCATTCATTCTCATGAAAGAAAAGTACATGCACCACAATAATAAAACATACAATATTTCATTTATAATTTGAGCTTCAACCATAACATGAAAGAAAAGTATGCACCACAATAAAAAAATGCATGAACTCCGAGATCACAATAAGAACAAAGTCTTGAACCATTTTAGAAGGAGTATTTGTCATATGTTGTTGTTGCAGTTCCTGTGTAGCTTACTTTATCCCTTCAAATTGACTTCACACATTTCATCCTTGGCTGATCTAGTACTACTTTTCATTTTTGCACGCTCATACACACACTTGTTCTCAAATGATCCATCCTTGTTTATATAACCTCTTCTGCACCTCAAGGCACTAATTAGGTAGGCATTGTTAGGACCTAAAGAAGCATGTAGTATCATATAGGTCAACCTCAAATCAACTGAACCACAACCTATAGAACATAGCAGATGATACAAAGAGATATGACCCTTGTGTAATTGTGTATGTTTGAACACTGACAAAGCCTCTGGTTTCTGTCAAAGAGAGATGTAGGCAAGGTCATCAAGAATGAACCCTCGGGGCATAGGTCTAGGTCTAGAGAGACCCCGAACTCAAGAGCTTACCACCTTTTAAGTGTAAAAATAGTTGGTGGCATACATTTGTCACCACCATTATGATTGAACAAATTATGAAGTTGACACTTCTAATCTAGAACAAGATGTTTTGTCGATTAAGTTAGCACTTGTTGTGAGCAAAAAAAATAGTATCATCCGAGGGGCGGTAGCAATTTTTGAAGCTAGTGGCCACATGAACTTTTAACTTTTCTACTTATTTTTAAGCAACCATCTTAAATTATATTGTTAAATAAAATTATTATAAATATTTTTTGCAGTTAAATTTTGAAGAAAAAATAACAGGCAAATAAAAAAAGAGGAAAAATATTGTAGATTCAAATTTAATTTTTTCTAATATACAATTGTTACTTATTTCTAACTTACTCTTTATATTTTTGAAGCTTACTTTCAATTTGAGATCCATATGATTTTTTTTTCTAAAAGAAAGATTGTGAGCATCCAATGTCCACTTTCATTAAATCCCTATACCTATCATCTTGTAGGCTCTAAGTAGGACAAATACTTCCGTTCTGAGTTAAGAGCCTAATTAGAACAGATATATGTCTATGACAAAACATTCATTTTTGAACAGAGTATGCATAGGTATCCAAGGGTTAAAGAAGGGGGATTTAGTCATGTTGAAAAGGTTTTTGCATACCCTTTTCATAACACCTATAATAGGTGTGCACTATTGGACTGCAATGATAGCATAATATGCACAAAATGGACTTGTTCATGTTGAAAAAAATTTCAATAGACAGACAAACTGGATGGATTTAGAATTGAATCAAAATACTGTGTTGTGAATCCCACATGTTAGTCCCACATTGTTTCTTTGAGTAAAAGAAGGTAAATGGAGAAAGGAAAGGAAAGGAAAGGTAAGGAAAGGTCCTTTTATATTTCACTATACCAGCCATATGTTTTTGGGTCTGCATATGGTGACAACAATATGGGACTACCCTGTACTCCTTGCAGGAGGCATCCATTATGCTACAAATGAGGCGTACATACTCTACCCCCTAGTGGGATTTGAAATTGTGACCTCCCTTTCAAGAGTACAAGTTCTCCACCACTAGGCCAATAGATGATATATGTTATCTAGCGTGTTTTACTCAAATGTCTCAGAGCCGCGTGGTGAAGACAGAGCGAACTATTCTTTCACCTTTTACTAAATAATACTGTGTCTTCGCCACTTAAAGTAGTATGTGCCTATTTTTGGAGGCTTCCCTCTTTGAAGATGAGGCCCACAAACTAAGAATAATATTTGGAGTTTTGTAAGGAACAACATAACATTTACAATCTTAGAAAAATTGTTGGATTGTGAAGGTTAAATTTTAATAGGTTGGTCTAATTATACAATATGAAGGATAATTCTTCCTATATTTTTTTTAGGCTAAGATTGAGATAGGTTTAATTTTGATAGTATACAATAGGAATTATGATCATTTTTTAGGGTAGAATTGAGATAATCTCATTTGGTTATGATGTGTTCATGATGATCAATTTTGTAGGGTAAGATTGAGATAATATGATGTGTTCATGTTATTTGTGGGGATGTTATTATGGGGAATTAAGATTTTGATACAAATGTCTTTTATTTAGGATGTGTAGGTGTTCATGTTTTTTATGGAGTAGTAAGATTTTCATACCAATGCCTTTTATTTACCTAATGAGTAGTTGTCTACATTATTTGTGGAGGTACTATTGTGATTCCAACGCTTTTTCAAATACGATTTTGATATCAATTTCTTCAATTTAGGATGTGTAGATGCCCACATTACTTGTGGTGTTCATGTTGAAAAAGTTTTCAATAGAGAGACAAACTAGATGGATTTAGAATTGAATCAAAATACTGTGTTGTGGAATCCCACATGTTAGTCCCACATCATTTCTTTGAGTAAAACAAGGTAAATGGAGAAAGGAAAGGAAAGGAAAGGAAAGGGAAGGAAAGGTCCTTTTATAGTCCACTATACCAGCCATATGTTTTTGGGTCTGCATATGGTGACAACAATATGGGACTACCCCGTACTCCTTGCGGGAGGCATCCATTATGCTACAAATGAGGCGTACATACTCTACCCCCTAGTGGGATTTGAATTTGTGACCTCCCTTTCAAGAGTACAAGTTCTCCACCACTAGGCCAATAGATGATATATGTTATCCAGCATGTTTTACTCAAATGTCACGGAGCCACGTGGTGAAGACAGAGTGAACTATTCTTTCGCCTTTTACTAAATAATACCGTGTCTTCGCCACTTAAAGTAGCATGTGCCTATTTTTTGAGGCTTCCCTCTTTGAAGATAAGGCCCACAAACTAAGAATAATATTTGGAGTTTTGTAAGGAACAACATAACATTTACAATCTTAGAAAAATTGTTGGATTGTGAAGGTTAAATTTTGATAGGTTGGTCTAATTATACGATATGAAGGATAATTCTTCCTATATTTTTTTAGGCTAAGATTGAGATAGGTTTAATTTTGATAGTATACAATAGGAATTATGATAATTTTTTAGGGTAGAATTGAGATAATCTCATTTGGTTATGAGGGTAGAATTTAGATAATCTCATTTGGTTATGATGTGTTCATGACGATCATTTTTGTAGGGTAAGATTGAGATAATATGATGTGTTCATGTTATTTGTGGGGATGTTATTGTGGGGAAGTAGGATTTTGATACCAATGTCTTTTATTTAGGATGTGTAGGTGTTCATGTTTTTAATCGAGAAGTAAGATTTTCATACCAATGCCTTTTATTTACCTAATGAGTAGTTGTCTACATTATTTGTGGAGATACTATTGTGATTCCAATGCTTTTTCAAATACGATTTTGATATCAATTTCTTCAATTTAGGATGTGTAGATGCCCACATTACTTGTGGAGAGCTACGATTTTGATACCAACAATTTTTCAAGTAACATTTAGATACTAATGCCTTCTATTTAGGACGTGTAGATGCTCACATTACTTGTAGAGAGGTACTATTTTGATACCAACACTTTTTATTTTCTACTTGACAAGATAAACATCACACTTGAAGACATGTGGGAGATCTCTCGAGGCTATGACTATATAATTTACTACACATTGTGTGCTATAATTGTGTCACACTTCTATGAATCATTCCATTCAAGGTTGCTCAAGAATGAGGCTTCAAATATCGATCCATAGCTCTCTAGTCATGGATGTGTAAAAATATAAAATGAAGGCCCTCAGATTGACCTAGTTGTGTCTATTACAAATACACCATGAAATGAGAGATTCAAATGCATAGAAATGAGATCTAATCTATATGATTGCAATGCATATTAGTCTATGAAAGGAAATATGAATGCAAATCTAATCTATGAAAATAAACATGATTCTAATCTATATGAGGAGCCATGAATGCAAGAAAGAATGA
>MU224535.1:1088881-1154239 GCA_018584345.1 Thuja plicata
AAAATCACCTAGGATATTAAATTGATTAAAAGAATTATGCCAAGCAGTAACAGGGTCGTTTGGACATAAATCAAGGGTATGATCACACTTAGGGAAAATAGGGTCCATAGTTGCGATAGACCAAATTTAGGTGGTTACATTCCTCACCCATGCCTTGAGTGCTTTTATAGACTAGGATGGGAGTGGGAGAATATGCTTGATTTGATCTTGCATAGTTAGTACCCTTGTCTGTACGAGAGGTTACTAATACCGCATAGAGTCACTAGGGGGTCGGGGGTCTAGCGAGACTGCCAGGGTCACTTTATAGTTGACTCATGTGATTACACTTCCCCATATTCATTTCAGATTTCCTAGTTGTGTTGGTTGCCTCTGGGTTTATAGGTCTTTACCTATTTAGTTGGAAATGTACCTTGTGATAGAGATCTTTCTAGATCACTTGTTTAGTCTTACTTTATGACTGGTTTGTAAACCATTTAGGATCTTTTGTTATCTCCTTAGCACGGTGGGAGTGGACCATTTAGGTGCCATGAGGATGGGTGGTAGTGGTCATCTTTACCATTAGAGACCTCGACATCTGTGTACCATTGTTGGTGATCTTGTAGAAGTTGCACTTCTTTGCAATATGTCAGGAGATATGCTCTTTTCTTCTTACATTGTTTATCATATCATGTATATGTATTTCAGTTGGGCTATGTATTGATTAATTTATTGTAGTTCATGCTTAATTATAATTACATACCCTGCAATTTGTGTAGCAGATGTCATTTCTTTGGATATATCTTATGGTATCAAATGTAATCGATCGTATAATTATTTATGAGATGTTGTACTTGTTAATCATTTTGTACTTTGGCATATTTATATTTAGTTAATTAATTTATAAGTAATTCCTACATTATGGAACCCTTGAGAATTGTATCCTTGTTGAGTTTACTTTATTTTCATGTTTTGTTTTTCACTGTAATTGCTTCCTCTTAGCTAATAATCTTGAATGTAAACTTTAAAAAATAAATATCTTGTAAACTTTGTTACTTGTTATAGGTTAATTTCTCTTGGGTTCCCTAGTGGGGCATTACATTTGGTATCAGAGCAAATGTTTCTTTACACTGGGATCTCTGGTAATCACATACGCCCACTAGTTGTTTAGTAGTTGAAAACTTGAAAGAAACTTAGACATATAACACTCTTGTATTTCATACTACTATTTTATGACCATATACCATGTCTTTACTTTATGACTTATTTTGTGTTAATGTTTCTCCTTGATTTTGATATAGGAAAATAGTTATCGAAACTAGATCCACTACTGGGGATGAAGTATAGGTCGCAGTAGAGGGTGCGCAAGGGGTAGGATCCCTAGTGCATCTGTAGGTGCTAGGATTGAGAGTGTTCATGAGGAGAACAGGGAGGGGAATAGTGGTGAACAAGAGGTTGAGATAGCATCTCTGATGCAGGAGCATCCTAGGATTCCTGGCAATCCCGTATCAAAAAAAAAAATGTTTGTTTTGGAGTTTGGTAGCTTAGAGGAGTCCTCAGTTGAGTACTTGGTTGCTTAGTTTCTTGTTGATTGGTGGTTGGTCAACTCAGTGACTAAGTGGTGTTCTACTTGATGGTGTTTCTCGGTACTCGATCACTTCTGGTGACTTAGTTACTATTGGTGACTCAGAGATTTGTACTTTCTACTTGGTTGTTTCACTAAGTGGGGTTTGGTTGGATCGGTGGCTTCACCAACTAGTTTCTTGTGCCTCGGTTCTATTTCTCACTAAGTGATCTATCTTTTGGTGTCCTTTCTCACTAACTGGGTTCTTTGGTTGGGTCTGTTGGCCAAATTTCTAGCCGACCTTGTGTATTTAATTTGGGTCGTGACATTTAATTTGGCTCTCTCATTGGGGATTACGTGGACCTGAATCTGGGTTGTTGGCTTCTCCAATGTTAGATTTTGTGGATCTTATAGGCTGACCTATTGGTTTCCTCTTGTCTTTAAGTTGTATTATGTTCTTAGCTTTGGGCTAAGGATTTGGGAATCTGAGTGTTGGTTCAGAGAAAGCTGGGGTAAAGGGTTGTATGTTTTGGCAAAAGGTAAATGGCATGATGCTTATAGAAGATCTGTGATAGATCTTAGAGTTATTCTTTGTAATTGGGAGTAAATGGGAAGGCCTTACAACCTGACATGTTGAATGTAATTGATTCTCTGTGATAATATATAGCTCAATGTTGATTATATTTTTGTGTGATTGGTTATTTCTGTTGTTATGGTTATTGGCTGCAAGTTTGGACAATCCTTCATTGGTTCCTCCGAGCTTGACTGCATTAGTATTAAACTATGCAGCTAGTTCAGGCCATTTTGGATGGCCTTCCCAAGGTGAATAAATATCAATGGGAAGAGCATCACCATGAGGAGGAGAATAGATAGAGATCTAGGAGGTTGGGTAGGAAGGGCATTGTGGTGGACGAGGATATCGCTAAGGTCAAGAAGATGAGAGTCCTTTTGAGATCACGACCACCTCTATTCAATGGTCTTAGTACTAGGTTTGAGGTGGAAACTTGGCTCATTGGGTTGGATTGTTGTTTTGTTATGCAACAGTTTGATACCAATGTCAAATCGAGGTATGCTAGCATACACCTCGAAGGGTTTGCACCCACTTCGTGGAAGATTAAGGAGGATAAGTTGGGGCTTAACATGGATAACACCACTTGGGATTTATTTCTTGAGAAATTCTATGAATGATTATTATCTTACCAATGGCATCAGCAGCACGCAGATGAATTCCACAATCTGCGGCAGTTATCCCTTACAGTTCAGGAGTATGAGCATCATTTCTTTGAGCTAAAGCCATATGCAAGGTTTACTAATAAGTATCCACTAATGGTTCAAAATTTCATTATGGGGATTCATGGCCACATTATTGGAGGAGTCAAGGTTTTCAAACCTAAGACCCTCAAGGAGGCACTAAAAAAAGCTACTCTAGTTGAGGCAAATCAGACTTCGGGTCATGGTGGCCAAATCGGTGTTCACACTGGGGGATCTCCTTCTTTGGGGTTTTAAGGTAATCAGTCCCAAGAGGATGGGAAATTCAAGAAACCCTTCTCTCAGTTCAGGGGTAACCAGAGTCAGCAACAAAAGGGTTTATATCCTCTAGCTCAGAGCGATAGTTATCAGTCAAAGAACTTTTGTAAATTTCAGTGCAACAAGCGCAATCATNCCTTCTTTGGGGTTTTAAGGTAATCAGTCCCAAGAGGATGGGAAATTCAAGAAACCCTTCTCTCAGTTCAGGGGTAACCAGAGTCAGCAACAAAAGGGTTTATATCCTCTAGCTCAGAGTGATAGTTATCAGTCAAAGAACTTTTGTAAATTTCAGTGCAACAAGCGCAATCATCCCAGCCAGCCAACACAAAGATCCCATTTAGTGGCTAGCAGAGGAAGCTATCAGTTTTCTAGTGCACCCTCCTATGGGAGAGGTTATGGTAGAGGTGGTGGTTGCTTCTCTTGTGGTCAGTTTGGACATATTGCAGCGAATTGTCCCAGTGTGCACCACATTTTTCAGGACAGAGGGCCGCAACTTCTAAGCCTACATTGGGAGATGGTGGTAGATCTCACAAGTTTTTTGTAGCTATGGATCAGTGCTAGGCAGAGTAAGAGGGCATAGTGGTAGAAACTTCAGGTGCTACTCAAGGTATTTATCTTTCTATATTGTTTGATTCAGGAGCTAGAAATTCTTTTATATCTCCTTTTTTAGTAGAGCGATGTGGGCTTTTGGAAATAAAGAAGGATATAAGTTGGCAAGTAGAGTTAGCCTTGGGGGAAAGGGTACCAAAATATTCTCTAGTGATTAATTGTGAGTTGAACTTGGGTAAGTTTACCACCTTTGTGGACCTTCGTGTGATACCCTTGGGATGATATGATGTTGTCCTTGGGATAGATTGGTTAGTATCTCATGGATCCAGCATTGATTATGGACAAAAGATCATCAGTTGAAATGATGATGTTGGCAAGAAAATGGAGATTTTGGGTGTTCAACATCCTATTTCCCTTCATATAATTTCCATCATGCAACTCAAGCGAAGCATGTGAAAGGGATATCAGGTTTTTTCTGTATATATGAATAAGCTAGATGAAGATGAGATAAAGGAAAAGACTCTTGATCATCCTATTCTTCAAGAATTCATTGATGTATTTCTGAGTGATATTTTGGGTATGCCACCAAAGCGTGACATAGCATTTTGTATTGACCTCATTCTAGGAGAAGAGCCTATTTCTAGAGCTCCTTACTGGATGACCACTCAGGAGCTGAGTGAGATGCGACTCCAGTTAGAAGATATTTTGGAAAACGGTTGCATTCGACCAAGTGTATTCCCATGGGGAGCACCTGTACTCTTTGTTAAGAAGAAGGATGGATCCTTAAACTTATGGATTAACTATAGACAGTTGAACAAGGTAATGATCAAGAACAAGTATCCTGTGCCAAGGATTGATGACCTATTTGATCAGATTAAGGGAGCCAAGGTGTTCTCTAAGATAGATCGTAAGTCAGGATATCATCAGTTTCATATCCAGGATGCAAATATTCACAAGACTGCATTCTGCACTTGCTATGGACATTATGAGTTCACGGTAGTCCATTTTCTCTTGACGAATGCTCCATCAATCTTCATGTGCTTGATGAATGGAGTATTTCTCTCTTATCTCGATCACTTTTTTCTCATATTCTTGGATGACATATTGATATATTCTAAATCCCCAGAAGAGAATGAGGAATATATGTGACAAGTTTTGTAGTGCCTTCGAGATAATCAGTTGTATGCCAATGCAAAAAAATGTGACTTCTTTCAGTCAGAAGTTCAATACCTAGGTCATGTCATTTCAGGTGAGGGTATCTTAGTGCATTCCTCAAAGATTCAGGCGATGGTGGATTGGCCAACACCCACTAATGTGTCTGAAGTTAGTAGTTTCATGGGATTGGTTTGATACTACCACCGATTTGTTCAAAACTTCTCTAGAGTTTCTCATCCTATCACTTCTCTTCAAAGGAAAGGAAAGAAGTTCTTTTGGATAGAGAAGTGCCAAGAGGCTTCCAAAAACTTCAAGGAGATTTTGAATAGTGCCCCTATTCTAGAAGTACCTGATCTATTGGGTGAATTAATGGTGTGTACTGATGCTTATTTGGAAGGCATAGGGGCAGCCCTTATGCAAGAAGGACGTGTGATTGCTTATAAATCTTGCAAACTCAAGGATCATGAGCTGAAATATCCTACACATGATCTTGAGTTAGCATCAATAGTTCATGCATTGGTTTGATGGAGAAATTTTCTATTTGGACATCAGTTTAATCTTCATAGTGATCACCGCAGCCTATAGTGTATATTTACCCAGCCTAATCTGAATTCTAGGTAGAGACAATAGATGGAATTCCTCTGTGAGTATGACTTTGAAGTCAAGTATATTTTGGGTAAGGAGAATTTGGTAGATGACGCCTTGTGTTGAAGGAGGAATGAGATATTGGCTTTGACTCTTGGTGTAGATTTCAAGAGTTGTATACTCCAGACACTTCCTACAAATACTTGATATCAGGAAGTGAGTTCAGAGATTGAATTAGGGAGACCTTTAGAGAGAAGATTTTCAAGTTATGTTCTAGATACATATGGTCTTTTGTTTCACAACAACCAGATATATGTACCTCCATCAAATGATCTTTGTACATTGATTCTATCTAAGTCTCATCGTGCACCTTACTCGACACATCCAGGTATCAAGAAGATGCATGTAGATCTTAGACAGATTTATCATTGGACTGGTATGAAACAAGACATTTCTCCTTATGTGGAAAGATGTGTAGAGTGAAAGAGGGTAAAGGAAGACCACTAGCATCCAATGGGGCTTTTACAGCCTAATCTCATTCCATCATGGAAATGGGATATCATATCGATGGATTTCATCATAGGCTTGGCTGTGACTCCTCACAGACATGATGCTATCATGGTAACTGTTGACGTGTTGAACAAGGTAGAACACTTTTCTCCCATGAGGACATCCTACACAGGAACTTCAGTGGCTAAAGTCTTTATGCAGGACATTGTGAGACTACATGGTATTCCCCGCAAGATTATATTAGATAGGGATCCAATATTCACTTCTGCATTTTGGAATTTTTGTAGCAAGATCTAGGAGCTCAACTAAATTTTAGTTCAAGATATCATCCTGAGATCGATGGTCAGACAAAGCGGGTCAATCAGGTATTAGAGAATATGTTGAGGATGTATGTCATGGATAAACATACTCACTGGGAGGACTATATGTACCTTGTTGAGTTTTCTTATAACAATGGTTATCACAACTCCATTGGTATGTCACCTTTTCAGGCTTTGTATGGTAGTCCTTGCCATACACCTTTGAGTTGGGATACACTAGATGACCATATTATTTTAGGACTTGAGATGCTTTGAGATATGGATGAACAAGTTGAGCGTATTCAAGAGGATTTGTTCACAACCCAAGATAGACAAAAGAAGTATGCAGATGCTCATAGGGTGGATAGACACTTCACAGTTGGTAATAGGGTATTATTGAGAGTGCGACCATGAAAGATTATGATCCTTTATGGAAAGGGTTGAAATTTGGCACCTCATTTTGTATGCCCTTTTGATAGTCTCAAGAGGATTGGACTAGTTTCTTACTGTCTTGCATTGCCACCCAACTTAGCTCGCATTCATGATGTTATCTATTTTTCTGTTCTTAGACAATATATTCTAGATGTGACACATGTTCTTGATTAGACCGCCTTATAGGTAAACAACAGGAAGCTAGCTTTGGATCCCATTTGAATTCTGCAGCAGCAGGTTTTGACCCTCAGGGATTGCACCATCAAGCAGGTAAGGGTCCAATGGGACCCTTCTAATGAGTCATCGACGACTTGGGATGATGCAGCGAGATTACGAGATTTATATCCCTATTTGTTTGTAGGCTTCCAGGAGTAAGCCTAAGCTAAGGAGGGGTGAATTTAGTGCCCACCCTTTAGTAGCTTTTAGTTTATTTTGTTAAACTCTTTTTGGGCACTTGCACATGTGCATCAAATACTCTAGTTTCTATTTGCAGTTGATATTGAATGACTTTTCACTAGATTTTAGTTAGTAAGAACTATGGATTTTTTGTAATTTGATATTGTTACAGTTAGACTTATGATTAGTTTTATTATGTTTATCTCATGTTATGATTACATTTAGGGTTATGGATTACTAACAATACTGACACCATATTTATATGCACATGGATCATATGTATGCTTTTACTTTGTGTATAATGTGATTTTGTGATATGAGGCGTCGTCGTAGAGACTTGCGTGCGAGACCCACATGACCTACTGTTCTCAACCATTGCTTGTTACATGTTACATGTATGCACATTCTCATCTTTGTGATGACATGATTGTAGGTATCAGCAATCGTCTTCCCTAAATTGGCAGGAGTGAGCATGCCCTATCGCAACATCTCAATGGTAATAGGGGGGACATAATGAACAGGTCCAAAACCCCAATTTAAATCATTTATTGTCCTACTTAGTGGACAAGTTTCTGTGTCTTCACCCTTTGAAATTTGTCAAGTGACGTGAATTTGGGAACCTTTCTTTGGGTCTAAGTTTTGCTTATTTTGGTTATGTCGGGTTTTCAAGTTGTATGCTTGGTTTGAGGTTATTCGTGTTAGAATAGAAATTGGGTTGTATGTTATTAATGTTATATTTATTTAAATCATGTAATTATTAAATAACTAATCAAGGGGGTATTTGATTAAGAAAAGTTAATTAAAATACCTTTGATGATTAAATAGATTTAAATGGAATTCATAACTTTTATTAAGGTGTAATAAACTTTTAAGTTCAAAATTGAATTAAAGTTGTCTTTTGGCAGATAAAGATGAATTTTTTGTAAATCGAATCTTTTGACTCCAAAGTCAACTGGAGTTACTTCTAACCTTAGGGGTAAGTTTAGAAACCCTAGGTTAGTAGTTTTTTTCTATTTTAGAAAAAATTTGGGCTCTTCTCAAGAACATAGAAGTTGAGGGATTTGAGCTCTAAATCTTGCCAAGGAGGAATTTCTGGAAGTTGAAGAACAATCTGGATAGCTTGCTTGTTTACTACTGGATCAACGGTTTTAGAATTGTGAGGATTTTGAGGTAGGATCCTAAATCTGGGTTTGTGTGTGTATATTTTAATGTAAATCATTTATTAGGAATGTTGTATTTTTGCTTTGAGATTAGTTTTGGTAGTTGGGTTTTGTTTGAAACTTTTATTGTACACCTTAGGATGGATTAAGATTAATCTTGTGGATTTAGAATGGTAGTAAACATATTAGATAATCCAAATCTGTCAATTTTTGCAAATTAGGAGTTACCCTTAGAAAATTGATTTTTGATCTTGAGAAATTTCTCCAAGTTAATTTAATATGTGTAGTTTTCCCTTATGAAACCTTATAGTTTTGGTTGTAAAATTAATATAAAATAATAATAAAAATCATTTTTTTATACAGCTGGTTTTTTTTACTGTGTTCTGTATTTTATTTAAAATTTTTTTTTTTTAAAAGAGGAGTATATATATTGTTAGTTTATAAAATAATAAAGTTTATATTAAAACAAAAGAAAAAAATTAAAATTAAAAAGAATTGATGGGGGCAGGGGGTCCCATTTCCCCACCCCAGTGCTGCTTGCAGTAGCTAGACTGCCTAAGACAGTCGTAGCTGCCTACGGGAGCTAGGCTACCCATGACAGCTAGATTGCCTACGACAGCCATAGACCGCCACTACGACACTCTAATGGGGGCCCGCCTCCCTTGGCATTGAGGTGTGGGGTACGTCCCCCCCAAACGTTAGTTGTATTTTATTTAGAATTAATTAAATATTACTTTAAATATAATTAAAAATGTTTTTTTATTATTACACTTTTTAATTATTATTTTTGGTAATGTTTTAACTTAATTAGTTTTAAAGTATTGTTAAATTAATTTAATATTAATTAATGTTAAATGAACTTTAGATATTAAGACTTGTGTTTTTAACTTAGTTATAATATTAATTAATCTAATATTAATTAGTATTTTCTTTTATTATTACGTTAATTTTTAACTAATAGGAATTATTAATTGGTGATTAATGTTTTAAATTCTTATTGCTTATTATCGTGTCTTTTCCCTATTTAAAATGTAGTTTTCTTTTGGGTTTTTTGGGAAACTACGTTGGCTCCTACGAAAATGTACCAGAGGTTGGGGGTGTGTATTATGTCATTGTGTTTCTGTATTGTTTTGTTACTTAGTATCTATTCGATTATCCTTCCCCAAATGTTTTCCTTAAGCTCGTGTGTAAGTGAATTTGCAAGTGTGGGTGTCTACTTGGTGTTTGGTTCAAGAACCATTGTGTGTTCCTGTTGGCCTTATGTGGAACTAAATTCTGACTATCATGTCTGTACAGTACTTTTGAGATTAATGATCACTATGAGATTAGGGTAGGTAATCTAGTGTCTAAGAGGGACTGGCTTGCAATGAGGGTCGGGACCCAAAGAGGTTGCTAGGGTAACTCATTGTAAGTTACTTAATAAGTGATAACCTAATCCACTATGGGGTTTAAAATGAATTAATAAGATGTATGCATTCCTCGCCTATGCCTTGAGTGCTTTTATAAACTAGGATGGGAGTGGGAGAAGATGCTTGATTTGATCTTACATAATTAGTACCCTTGTCTGTATGAGAGGTTACTAATACCGCATAGAGTTACTAGGGGGCCGGGGGTCCAGCAAGACTGCCAGGGTCACTTTAGAGTTGACTCGTGTGATGACACTTCCCCATATTCATTTCAAATTTCCTACGTGTGTTGGTTGCCTCTGGGTTTATAGGTCTTTACCTATTTAGTTGGAAATGTACCTTGTGATAGAGAGCTTTCTAGATCCCTTGTTTAGTCCTGCTTTATGACTGGTTTGTAAACCAATTGGGATATCTTGTTATCTCCTCAGCACAGTGGGAGTGGACCATTTAGGTGCCATGAGGATGAGTGGTAGTGATCCTCTTTACCATTGGAGACCTTGAAATCTTTGTACCATTGTTGGTGATCTTGTAGTAGTTATACTTCTTTGCGACATCTTAGGAGATATGATCTTATCTTTCTTAAGTTGTTTATCATATCATGTATATGTATTTTAGTTAGGCTATTTATAGATTAATGTATTGTACTTCATGTTTAATTATAATTACATATCCTACGGCTTGTGCAACAAATGCCATTTCTTTGGATATACCTTATGGTATAAAATGTAATCGTATCATTATTTATAAGATATTGCACTTGTTAATCATTTTGTACGTTGGCATATTTATATTTAGTCTTTAATTAATTTATGAGTAATTCCTACATTATGGAACCATTGAGAATTGTATCCTTGTTGAGTTTACTTTATGTTCATGTTTTGTGTTTCACTGTAATTGCTTCTGCTTAATTAATCATCTTGAATGTAAACTTTAAAAAAAAAATTATGTAAACTTAGTTACTTGTTATAGGTTAATTTCTCTCGGGTTCCCTAGTGGGGCATTACATATCCATTAAGTGTGATATGAAGTACTACTATGAAAAACCACCAAGGTGGGTGCTAAATAATCATGAAATTGTAAACACATGTCAGATATTTATAATTTATGATGGTATAAATACTAGACTCCAAATACTCTACCCTACATATCAAACTTCAAATACTTTTTTCCTGCACATCAAAATTCAAATAAATCTTTCCTACATATTTTAGCTTCCATAACCATACACACTCTATGCACACATTAGGTTTTCAACCATGGCAACAATAAAACCTTCTTGCATATACCCATATGACACTTCATTGCAATAGGTACAATATTGTATTCAAACAACCCTTCATTATCAATGACAACACCAAACATATTCTAACAATCTCCTCATATGATATTGTGAACATTTAGGATGTTAGATTAATAAGTTAATTCTATTATTAAAGTCACTTATTATCTCTAGTTTACTTAAGCAAAACTTTAAGAATATAATAATTAATTATTTATAAATAATTATCAAGCAACCTAGGTTTCTCCACCTTCTGGTGTTCGGTCTTCTTTATAAGGATTGATCTCTTTGTATTTCATTATTTCCTCTCTGAATGAATATTTATCTTTCACATCATTCTGAGTTTTGTCTCCAAACTTTGCTTTTGTAATAGGTTATTTTGCATATAGTGGATCTTGGTGGTTGAATTCTTTAAATGCGAACATGGTATCAAAGTCTTGCTATTGCAACCTATTCTTGAGTTTTTAAAGATTTTTTGGAGTTTCAAGGGTTTTAAGTTTTTCTGTTATTTTTGTGTGGATCTGAAGGAGGATTTTTGTTCAGAGCACTTTGAGTACAAACTGACCTCACGGTTGTACTTAAAAGGCCCAAAAACCCTTATTTCCATATAAGGCACGTCCATTTTTTCCGAAGTTGCATTTAGAGGCAATTTGTTTTGCCTATACTACCTTGGCACACATTTCAAGAAAAAAAAACTAAAAAAATCATAATTTTCATTGATTTTTGGAAGAATCTATTAGCACCACCCAACGGCCACCAACTCACTGTTGAGCAACCCTCACACCGCTTGCGGGTCACCACCGACCACCAACAGTCCGCTGCGGCAACTCCACCAACCGCAAGTCGTGGGCTGACCGCATCGGCCGCTCCACTTACCGCCAATAGTAGCCACTAGTGGCTTAGCTGCAGTGGACCAAACTGTCACCAATGGGTCCTACTTCAGTCAATTCTTGTAGTCACCCACATGACCGCCTGCTAGGCTACCAGCCCTCAAGGGATTTTTTATTTTCTTTTGCCAAGCTCAGTTCACCTCCTGTTGTTGTTTTGCTCGTAACTTGAGCAAACAGAGGTTGTTTGTTTCAAATGAGATAGCATTGGAAAGCTATTTCAGAGATGGGGATTTTGGCAGGGATTTCATTTCAATATTTTTTTGTTTGACTTTCTTTTTTCTAGTCAAAGAGGGGACTTCTTTTAGCACTTCCAGGCCTCTAGAATGACATACATACTCTATTTTTTTCTCACGAATAGGCGTCAAAAATCTCTTGGAGAGATCTCTTCAGATTTGAGACTTATTTTGAGGCATTTATCAAGTATTTTTCCCATTCATTCTACTTCATTTATTGCATGTCTCTCATTCTAATACAATGACAAATTTAACATCAGTTGAGCTTCTCACTCCTCACAATTTCCATGTATGGAAATCTCATATGACTTAGCTTCTCTAATCACGAGGGTTATGGTCTTGTTTAGACACCATTCAGTCAGTCTTGACTCATCCTTTTGAGGTCATGCAACACATGTATAAGATGGATGAGGCCATGGGTGTGCTTTCTCTACATGTTTCAGATAGTTTTCTCTTGCATCTTAATGGGTGTGATACCCCTCTTGATATATGGGAGAAGTTTCAAACTCTCTTTAGCACAGTCAATGAGTTCAGGAAACTTCAGATTGAGGAAAAATTGATAGCTTTGGGTCTTGATACATTTGCTTCTATTCAAGATTTATTGACAAAATTCAAATCTATCAGATCTATCTTATAGGGGTGAGGGAATAATAAAATAGATACAAAGTTCATTTACCAAATTCTTTCTAAGCTTCATGGTCCCTTTCAGATATTCTCTTCTAGCTTCCATTCTACCATGGATGCTTTGGGTTTGCGATTCAACCTGCCTACATTTGATGTGTTCTGTGATTGTTTGACTCGTGAGTAGGCAAAGCTATCTCATCTTGATTCTCTCACAGGATCACAGAACCATGCAATGGTAGCTCACCCATCTTCAGGAAAGTCAGAGCAGAAATAGATATTACTGACTACAGAGTCTAGGAAGGATTCTAGTTCTCAACACTCCTTTGTCCCACCTCCTCCTAAGGGGGGAAAATTGAAGACAGAAAGACCTCAGTGTTCTTATTGTAAAAATCCTAATCATGATGGGTCTCATTGTTATGAGAAGAAATTAGATGGATATGAAAAAAAAAAAATTGATTTTCAAGCTCTTCTTCAAAAGAGCAACATTGATATCCCTTCTTCTCCTTCTCACAAGTCTTCTTCTCATCATCATTCCAGAAAAATGGATGGGAAAATGGAAAGGGTCATGCATTATGTGTGACCACTATTCCACACTCTTCTAGATGGCTACTGGATTCAGGTGCTTCACACCATATGGCATCTTCTCAGGATTTATTCTCTTCTTTTGAGGCTTCTCCCACCCCACACATTTTGATGGGGAATAACATTATTATGACTATATGTGGGAAAGGTTCTATTGACATTGATGATAGTGCATTCCATGATGTACTATGTGTTCCATATTTGTCCTCTAACCTTCTCTTTATCTATCATATTACTCATAATGGGACAAGAAAGTCAGTTGATTTCACACGAGATTCAGTGCACATCAGAGACAATGAGACATGCTATATTGTTGTAACATGGACAATTGATCATTCTTCACACTTGTACTCATTCTTTCTTTTTGGTCCACTATCTTCTTTGTTGGAGTCTCACTCTGTTTTTTCACGAGAGCTTATTGAGGTGAAGTCAGGTCACTTGAACTTATGTGTTGTTCTTGAGACCAGTGTTCTGACTTCTACATCTCCACCTCATGTTGAGTTTACATCTATTCATCAAGATTCCTCTTCATCTTTTTTGGATATTATTGCTCCATGCATCGAGCAACCTACTGCAGTTGTTGAGGACATATTAGAGGATATTCATCTCCTCTCAGGTGATAGATTCAACATATCTATTGGCCCGCCTTCATTTGAGATTCCATAACATGAGTCTCATGCATTCTCTTTTGAGAATTAGATAGGCCTTCTAGTTTCTCCTTACATTCATGGGGTTGCTCTTCTTCGTCAAACACCTTTGTTTCTTTTGCAGTGGAGCCACATTGTTAGATCATCGACTAATGGGTTCTATCATTATGGAGGGGCTTTGGAACCTTGATCCTCTCTCGTGGGGGGGAGGGGTTGGTTGTAGTTATGGTTTTGAGAGAGTCTCTTGAGCCATTGCATTTCTGCATGCTTTTTCCATCTCTCTTTGGAGTAGAGTTTTTTCCATTGTGGTTTTCTCTATTTCTCCACTTTAAAGATATTTGATTGTGATTGGGTACCAGATCAGGCCTTGTTGTCAGGACCCAAATGTCCTACTTTTAGTAGAGTAATAAGTTAATTCTATTATTAATTAGATCATTTGATGTAATTATTAAAGTCACTTATTATCTCTAGTTTACTTAAGCTAAGCTTTAGGCATATAATAATTAATTCATTATTAATTATTATCATGCAACCTAGGTTTCTCCACCTTCTAGTGTTTGATCTCCTTTATAAGGATTGATCTCTTTAAATTTCATCATTCCCTCTCTGAATGAATATTTTATCTTTCAGATCATTTTGAGCTTCGTCTTCAATCTTTTCTTTTGTAACAGATTATTTTGCATATAGTGGATCTTGGTGGTTGAATTCTTCATATGATATTCTGAACATTTAGGAAACTTCTATTCATCAGGTTGACATTAACACAAACAATATGTTAACATCAATGACAACATAGAAGACATAATGATAACATTTATAACCATGCCATGATTACTGAGAAACTGTGATTAGTGGTTATTTAAGGTGTCCAACCCTTGATGGAATACTTAATTCATTAGAATGAGGGATAAAAAGAGGATTAAGAAAAATTAAGAAAATAGATAAAGTCGTGATTGTGATCTACTCTCCCAACTACAACTATAAATCATTGTACAGCTCATAAAATATTGTTGAATAAGGAGAGAACTCAAACCACTTTCATGAATCTATGTGAGTGATTATATACACTTAAAGGAGATTAGTTGATAGTGAGGGAACACAAAGAATTTCATAGAATGTGTCATCCCCCACAACAAAAAACCATCTCCCACACACTTAAATAAGATTTTCATCACCCATCAAAATAGAAGGCATAGAACATGACTAAAAAGTTACAAGTTCATCCTTCAATGAAGCCATGTGGTGCAAGGCACCCAAATCAATATCCTAAGTAGATAGTCATGAATCAAATACTACTAGGACCTTACCCTTTTTTCCCCATGTTGTTTTCTTTAACCTTGATAGATCCCTCATTTGAACTCTTTTTCACCAATTTAGGAGCACCACTATTACTCTTTTAAACAATGTGTATCAAACAATCAAATTGTTTCTTCATAAATTATGCTCATCATGATTGAGTATTTTACAATAGGTACATTAGACTTTCTATTTCTTAGTATTGCCACCATTAGAAGATTGGGTCTTGTTAGTTGCTTTGGGAGCAACTAGTTTTTGATCATTTGTATTATTGCTATTCTTTTGTTTCTTATTCTTATTATTACTAATTGGAGGATTTTAGAGTGCCCATCTAGATTAACTTATCTTGCTCCCATATAAGAGAAATACAAAAATCAGTTAAGGATGACATGATAAATTGAGTCCCAAGTACACTCATAGTAGCATAGAGGGTAGAAACAGATACTAAATATTATGAACTTAGCTTAGAGAGAATACTAATAATTAATTATTCATCTTTATTTTCAATTCTACATTTCTTTAACTATAGCCTTACTGATTTAAATTTTGTGGAGAAATCTTGGATTGTGTTAAAATTGTCTGTATTAAGTCTTATGAGTTCATTTTCAAACATATGAACTCTCATTGAATCTTGAGTTCCAAATAGAGTTTTTAAGTTTGTCCATATTTAATTAAGAGTACTTAATGAGTCAATATGAAAGAGTAAATCTAAAGAAACAGATAAACACAAAGTTCCATATTCTTCATCACAACTATTAAACCACTTACACTTTTTTGCATCTACAATAGGTTCAATTTACAATCCCATTATTTTCCAATGCAAATGAAATTTTATTTAAGTAGATTTTCATGCGTGATTTCTACTCAAAATAATTGTAAGAAGTTAGAATGGGAATTATTCCTTGATTCATGATGCAAAAATGCCAAAATAAGTGATTAAAGAAAGTGAACACTAAGAAAACCAATACATCCCCTCCCTTTTCACTAGTCTCACTAATCACCCCAGTAAATATTAGAACGTTGGCACTTTATAATATAGTGTGATTATAGAGTTTTTCCAAAATTACAATTGTTAGAATAACTAAGACGGGGGGGGTAAATCAGTTGGTTCCCAATTATCCTACAGTCCCAAATTCTTCTAGATATATATAACAACAATTTCAAACATATAAATCAATTCGGTGAAATGTATACTGTAATCTCAAATTTTAGTCCTATACCGAGTATCAGTAAATTAATATTGTGATTACCAATCAAAGCAGATAAAGTAATGTGTAAAGCTATATAAAAATCCACAACAATCATACACATTGACACAAATTTTTAACATGGAAACCCTGCTAAGGGAAAAAACACCTGGGACCGGTAACCCATAATATTTCACTCTTTTGAAGTGAGCTTGGTTAAGAGCCAACCCTGTTAAAGCCTATAATGCACACTGTTAAATGTGACCTAGTTAGAGGATTTAAAAGTAACAGTTCTCTCTTGACCAATCATTCACTATGGGGTCAACAAGAAAACACTCAACATTCATTATAATATCACGATAAAGACTTTCACCTCCTACTGGGTTAAGATATTTATCTGTAACAATGGTTAAACTGATACAGTAATGATCTGATTCAAATACAACTCTATTTGCATATTTTCAGATCTATGCTAAGTACATAATACCTCTGATCAATTTGTTCACTTTAGTTCATCTGATTCTTCATACTTTGTTCTGCTCGGTTAATGCTCTTCCCTCTGTCACTCGGTAATGTCTACAGAAAATGCTTGGTTCTATCTTTAACCAGTTTGATAAGTCATGCATACTCTTTTCATGTGTGTGCATCAGGTGTGATTCAAAATGAATCTCATGTCACTTATATAGAGACCACCACATGTGCATCAGCAATTGTGTTAAAAACATGTTTCAATCTTTATCGTCTGATCTTCCTTTTTTAGGTTATTGTGGTGGTCTCTTCCCATTGATTGTATTTATCCTAATTGTGTTAAAAACATGTTTCAATCAATGGGAAGAGACCACCACAATAACCTAAAAAAGGAAAGTGCAACTCCCATGGGAGATTCTAACACCTTGCCCTTACTCACACTAACTTTATTAATTTTATGCAAGCTTAATTAAAAGTGTAGCACAAGCAGGAATAGGAAATAAAAACCTACATTAACAAAATGAAAGGAAACGTGAACATCCTAGAAAGACCTATGAGAATCAGTATGCACCTTCAATGTCCTATGTTTCTTTGTAAAATCAGATTTCAACAACTTGACACAAACACTTACTACTGTGCCATTAAAGAATTAAAAAACAATTGCTTTGCCTTTCATTAACTCCGAGAGGAAATATAATTCATCTTGTAGATTTATATGAAATTTTAGTATCATACTAGAATATGAAAGAAACAATAAAATACAAAAGAGAAAGAACACCAATGTATGTCAGAAAAACCCTTTAAGTAAAAAAAATTCATACTCTAAACCATTGAACCATTGTATTACTCAATAAAAAACATTGTTATGATACATTTTTAGGCTCTAATCCTTAACATGGAGATTTACATCGTGCTCTTGTTTCAAGGAAATCCAACAAAATAACCCATATTAAATGAGCAACTCTCCTCACAACTCCTCAATAAAACACTTGCATTTATAGAGCTTAAAGTGAATAAAAATTACAAGTTTCCAAATCCCATGCCTAGTCATGAAGATGCAACATGGAAGGTGCCAAAAAATTACACAATTCAAAAAGTAACTTTCCAATTGCAACTCATGCAAAATATGCAATTTCCAATTATTTCTAAACTTGCATTAGAAACTTGAACCTACCAAAATCTAACTACACCTCCAAAGGTACCCACCTTCCATGTAGACTCAATGTGAAATGTAACACCCCTTCTAGGGAACCTGAGAGGACAAATCGATTAACTAAGAAAATAGAATTTAAATTTTTTTTGAAATAAAGATTACAACTAACATTACAATAATGTTAACTCATCAATGATACATTACATTAAATGCAAACATGAGTGCTAAATATTAACCATAAAGCTAGGTCTTCTTAGGTTCCCCAACGTCGCTACTAGCAATGTATAAAGATCATAAATAAATCAATTAAATAAACATAAAAAAAATGTGTAAGATTGACATCATATAAATAATTCACTTTAAACCTTACATTGAAGATAACGCATGTTCATATTATAATAATCAAAATCATCATTTATCCACTTCTATCATTTCATTACATAATCATTGATACATGGTTACATTTAAAAATTATAATCATGTCCTCAAGGAGAATACCATATTACATCAATACATCAAATCAGAGATACATATCATAATTCATATGAACAACAATAATCATCATATCCCATAAAACAAGAAACTACAGATAAGATGTAAGTCCATCAAGGAAGCTCATGAACAAATTTTGAAAACTTGATCGAGAAGAAAGAACAAGTTACTACCCAACCACATGGATCCCTGAGGACTACCCCTCTATGCTAGGAGATGAACATAAGGCCCCACGTCACACAAGAAAACACAAGCAAGGCTACAAGAGAAGGAATGGTAAAACTAAGGAATAACATAAGGGGTACACTAAGCATCAGAGATAACCCAAGGGATACCAGAGGAAAACTAGAAGGCTAACTAGAGGGAATCCTAAGACACATGTAGGATAGTGTCATCACATATCTCCTGACTATCATGGGTTACCCTAGTAGGCTCTCTTTAGACCCTGACCCCTAGGTGAGAACTCATGTGGAACCGACAACCTTTTTTATAGGGACAAGAAGCCAATTTGCTAGCTATACGCCACATAGACAACTAGACCTTCTCTATGTTAATCTCTAAGTTATGTTGATGATTAGTGACCAAAACTTAGTCATTTCATTAGGCAGTTTTATTTGGCTATCACTGTGGCTGAGCTAAAACTATGCAAAGCCGAGCAACATTGTCGAGCAGTTTTCAGTATGCCTAGTCACATTGCCGAGCTGAGTGACATTGCCGAGCCGAGTAGAGACAGAGATGTTAAATTCCAAGCAACAGACAGTCTAAGTGCCGAGCAGGACAATTTTTGTATACTTGTCAAGAATGATACAAACATCAAGGATAAGTGATCCGACTGACTTGTATAAGCTTTTTGGGCCGACATTGTGTGCATTTAATATTTTTGAACGGAGTTAGTTATGCATTTAATTGTTTTATCCTATGCATGAATCATTGTAAGCATTAATTGTTTTACCATCAAGGCATGGATATTAGATCTTGATCATTGATCTAGATCTCACTGTCAGATCTGTATAGATATATTAGATTGCTTCGAAACCCTATTATGTATGTATGTGCAAGAGGTAGAAGAGGAGTTGTTGAAGTGACTACATTTTGTGAAATGCACAGAGGGTTATTTTGTTCAGAAGCAGAGATCAATCAAAGCATAACATAGTGAACAACAGAGTAAGGATATATCAAATTATAAGATCAAAAGAGATACTGAAAAGAGGAGACCCGTCATCAGCATCAAAGTGCATATCAAAGGATCAATACTTGAGACTTTCTAATCATTGTATCAAGTGAAAATCTCTTAACAGAGTGGTTTTAGCAGGCCTTTATTTATCTCTTAACATAGTGCTTACTTCATTGTAAGTTTAAATCCTTTAACAAGGTAGATTGTAATGATTTGAAGCTTTTAACAGGCTAGACCTTTAATAGGGTAGATTACATTTTGTAATCAAACATTGTAACCTTAACAGGTACACTTTATTACTGCAGTAGTGGAGACTTTTGTGGGTGTCATCCCCACCCCATTTTTACCTATTTGGGTTTCTGGGTTACCAAATTATTGTCTTATGTGTTATTTGTTTCATGGTGTGGATGCTATCTGAGATTACATTAGATTCATTTATATATGAATGTGGATCAACTTGTTTTAAGTGTTTAATTTTGAAGATCTTATTCACCCCCCCTCTCAGTATCTTGCTTTCCCATTATTGTATTTCCAACAATTGGTATCAGAGATAGAGTTCTCTAAAAGGTTATAATCAGCTTGAGAATTTAGATCTTGAAATGGAGATCTACAAGATGGGCAAAGTCATTGAGAATCAAAAGATTGATGTTCAGCTAGCACTCCAACAGCTTGAGTCTGCAAGACAAGAATTAAAGAAGTCCTTGGCTTCAAGGAAAGATTTGGCCAAACAGATGAATGACACTCATTATTAGGAAGAAGACACTACAATTCTATTTCAGAATGGAGATTCCACTGAGAGTGATGTAGCAATAGCAGATCTACTGTAAAAGAACAGTGCACTATGTGAAGAAGTCAAAAATATGAAAAAGGAACAAGAAGCCCAATCAATAAGAATGTGTGAAGTTGTTGAGCAGAAAAAGAAAGCCGAAGATGACAAGGCTATGGCAGAAGAAGACAAGAGAATGCCGACTACCAGACTTGATGAAAGAACACATGATGTGCAAACAATGACAGTCAATCAAGTGGACATGGAAAATCAACTACTACTTGTAAATCAGGAGATCAGCAGGAAAGACTTGGAGATTGTTAATCTTAGATCTGAGAACAGTCAATTGAAAGATGAATTGAGATCTAAGAAAGAAATTAATAATAGAGTGAATGATCCAAGTGTAGCTATGAGCTACTTTCAACAATTGGTGGAAGCATCAAGAAGAACTAAAGATTCTTCTGGATTAGGTCACTCTAAACAACATACAACCACTGAAGATGGAGAATCATCCAAGACAAGTGAAAGAAAGAATGCAAAGCCAAGAAATAAGAAACCTATCTGTCACCACTGTGGAAAACCAGGTCATAAAACAAACATTTGCCGAAGCAAGAATGGTAAGTCCAATCCTAACACTAACTTTAATGGTTATTGCTTTAACTGTAATAAGTTTGGACATCAAGCACGTGAATGTAAGGCAAAGGCAAGAAAAACACCTAGACTCAATGGAAATTGCTATAATTGTCACAAATTTGGTCATAGAGCACAAGATTGTAGATCCAAAAGTAAACAACAGTGGACATCAAAGGTACAAGAGAAATCACCAAGAAAAGATAATCATTACAATTGGGATTATAATACATGGCATAGTTGTTATTACTGTGGTGAGTATGGACATGTTCCAGAAAACTACATAAGGACACATTTCAGAGGTAAGTCCAAAAGTTGGATGAATGGAAGCCTAGTTTGTCACGGTTGTCTGAAAATTGGACATACAAGGAAAGATTGCAAGACTAGATTACCAGCTCCAAAAGTCGAGCAAATTAGGGAATAGATGAACAAGACATGGGTTAAGAAGTCTGAACCATGCAGAAGTGAAGCTAATGAAGCCGAGGTCACCCAATCCAATGGATCAGGTGATCACATCATCTCCAGCTGAGAGAAAGAGGTATGTAAGGAACTGTATTTAAAATTCTTATCTTACATCAGTTCCTAACATAAAATGTACAAAAAGTCCATATTTGCATAGGTTAAGATGCACCAGGATATACTTTTGAATGTAAATGCCGAGATAAGTCAATTGCACTATAGGTGTCGAGTACTATTCATGGACACTAAAGCTGAGTTCTTTAAGTGAAATGCCAAGTTTTGTTGGCCGAGTGAAATTTTGTGAAGGCTGAGTGTAATAAGCCGAGTGGGATGCAAGTTGTGTTGAAGCTAAGAATAGCTAGCTTGCACTAACTCAAATGGGAAAAAAATTTAATTCTCACCTACTTTTACCCTTCGAAGCATATAAGGGATGAACAGTCGAAATTTCATTTTTACCTTGCGATTTGTAGAATTGATCCTAACAAAGCTAGGAATGAAGATTTAATCAGTGTGCCGACGAAAATCTTAAAGTGAACAGTGAACAAAGAACAACGTGAAGCATCACTTGCCGAGGTATTCTATTTTCCATCTCTCAAACCCTAAATTTCAGAATTATGGCTGTAAGTTCTTCCACACCAGCCAAGAGTATGGAGGCAGAACAAGAACAAATTCAATTGGTTAGGAGTGATGAATGTGAACCTCTAAACTTTCGAGCCATTTTGGAAAGTGCAATTCAAAGTGATTTAATGGGAGCCTTCTCATCCATTCCTCACAAGGTACTCATGATTCTTGATGTTCGATAATGTTATATAGTTAAAATTGGAGAAGTAGGAGATAATGAATTGAGGAAATCCTACAGTAAATTGTGTGTTAACAGAGCTTTGAAGGAAGAATTTAGACACTTAGCTGAAAAAGGGTTAACTCATGCCCTAGATTTTCCCCAAGGTTTTAAAGATGAATGGATCAAAGTTATCCTTAGCAGAGTTCATGACATGAGCATGTGGCTAGACAATGGACCAGTAAAGATCACCAAGAGTATGATTCATCAAGTGACTAGATATTGTGTAGTGAATGGGAAGCAAACCATGAGGGATAATAAAAAAGAGAAATTACATTGAACACTGGAGTAGTATGGAATAATAGAGGTATGAATATCTCTACGATTACTGATTTAGAACTTGATTTTGGAGTAAGGGTAATTGCACACAAGTTCTATTAGTCCAGTAGATTGGATAGTGTTCCCTGTACATCAGTTGATCAGGCATGGAAAATTTTGAAGAAGAATCACACATATGATCTTGCCGAGCTACAATAGACACAGTTAGCCGAGAACCTTGCATCAATCAGAAAGGCTAAGAGCTCATCATGTAAGTTTGGTTCTTTACTAGTTTGTATATTCTTCTACATTCAGAATACATTTCCTACTTTAGGAAATATTGTGTGGAAAAAGGATAGGCCCATAACAGTTCAGATTAGTGAATGTATAAAGAAACTAGAGAGAAATTTCAATAGCATTATGGGTAGCTATTTTTTTGAATTCAAGAAGAGAATGATATTAAGGACTAGGATTCCTAAGTCACTAGTGGAAAAACACTATGAGGAAATATGGTTTCTAATTGACACAGATAACACTTATATCAAGGCAGTAACTCCTAGAATAACATGTTTAGAGCCATTTCCATATGAGATTAATCTTGATGAAGCATCAGCTACCATCATTGCACTCTTAGCCGAGGCAATTGACACCACTGCAGAGAGATTTGGAAACTATGATGAAGCTAAGGATAAGATCTCTAGAAGTCTGAATGAAGGAACTATGGGGAGGAAAAGAAAGAACATAGTGAAAAATTTGAAGAAAATGGTTGGCTTGGGTAGTGATGAAGAACCTGGGGATGCACCTCTAGGACTATCCACTGGACAAGGTGAGGATATTTCAACTAAGGAGGAATTCAGTGCATCAGAAGAAATAACACAGAAGGCTAAGGGCAAGAAGCCATCAATTGTTATTGTAACCAAGCCTAGTCGAGAAAAACCCAAGGTTACACCTCCTACAGTTAATCGTCCAAGGACAAGAGAATCTACTGTCACTTCCCCAGTAGAAGAGAAAACAAAAGCGTATGGTAAGAGAAAAGTTTCTGAAAGTACTTTTGGTAAGGAAGCAAAGGTTGCTTCTAAGGCTGTGTCGAGTGCTCCAGCAAAGAGACCAAGAAGGAAATTAAATCTGCCAGTAGATAGTGATGAGGAGATGATAGAAATAGATATGCCCAGCAACATACCTACAGCTCAGTTCAAGAAACCAGCAAGCATTGATGAGGTATGTGATACAATAAGGAACTCAATAGGGTTAGCAACGTTTAAGTTCATCAAATATGACAAGTTGAAAACAAAAGATAGGCACAAAGTTCAGGAAGCTCTCTTGGACATGATGAGCACTTTAAAATTGACTCCTACAAGATAGGAAATCATGTGCCTGATGAACTATATGACTTTTTCTCAAGAAAATGGGAATTTTCACCTACCACTGAGAGACAGATTCAAGAAGGAACTTTAGCCCAAATAATTCCTGACTTAACCGCAAAATAGAGAGCCAAATTCATTGAGGAGTACAAGAATAGGTTTGTACCAAAAATTAGAGGATATGCTATTTTGAAGAATGACATTTAAGGTGTCGTGCAGTAAATCACAAGGATTTGGAAATATATTTTTGGATTGCTCATTCCAAAAGACAAGAAATCTGGTGAAGGGCCATCCGAGCCCAAGGAACAAGAAGTTGAAGAAAAGACTACCCCTGAACCTCAGATAGTCAAAGATCAAATTGCAGAAGAAACGAACAAGACCAAGGGTGCATTAGATGCAACACACAATGTTGATTTGACGACAGACAGTCCTATGGATTACATCATTGATGATCCAAGCAATTTGAATGCCGAGGAACAATAGATGTTGAGTGGAAAAGACATTGATTCACCTATTAAGGCAACTGATACAGAAGAAGGGAAGACCATAGCATATGAGGAAGTAATTGAAGTTGTTAGTGATCAGAAAGGTGAAGGACAACAACAAACAACTGAACAAGAGGTAACTTCACAAGATCCACCTATTTTAGAGGTTGTGAAGACAGTTTTAGATAGTGGAGTTGTAAGAACAAAAGTTGATGATAAGCCTAAAGAAGAAGAGGCAGCACAAGTGTTGGTTGAGTTACCACACTCTACATCATCCACTCCCATAGGTCCTAAAACTGGTGGTATGCTGAATCCACAGACCATATTGACAGAATTAAAGGAGGTATTGGATACTGAAACTGTAAAAGGGAAAGATATTATGCTGTCGAGCATAAATTCTCCAGAAATGAAGAAGAAGTCTCTGATTTTAGATGTAACATTAGATGAATTCATTGTCATTCCACAATGGAATCCCAATGAGTTATCTTTTGAACAAATTGGGTCTCTTCAAGAGTTTCTTAAAGGAAGAAAAGATAGGAAGAGATGAAGATAGAACAAAAGAAAAAGCAAGTATTACATGACATCAAAGATATATTTACAAAAGTTTTTGACTTAGAGGATGAAATGCCTCAAGCTCCAATCATTGATCAGCTCATCACCATTGTACAAAAAGTAACAGATGAGGACATAGACAGCAATGAGAATCTTCTACAATGGTCCCGAAGAATATTTGAGAGAAAAGTTCTAGAGAAGATCTCAGAAGAGATAGCAACAAAACAGGTTGAACTTTCTGTTCTGGTAGAAACTTTAGAGAAAGTTACAGCCAATGTTTATTCTTTGTATAGGAAACTATGTGATGTTGAATTTTTCACAAAGGATAATTTACATCTTGTTGAGAAGCTACAGTTAGATTTGAGATCAACTAGTGCTACTTTAGGTAAAGAAACTACCTCCAGTTCTTTACACTTTAATAAGTTGATAAATGCACAAAGGAGAATAGCCGAGCTTATGGCTGAAGATGGTCATATAAGGGCCAAGTTGATAACTATATAGACAAGATTTTTGCCTCACTTGGAGGTAATACAGAAGGAACTTTCAAAAGCTAAGGAGTTATCACAGAGTAGTGAAAAATTATCCACTGCAGAAAGTTTAGTGAGTCTAGCTGCTGAGCTAGAAATCAAGCTGGAAGTTATGAAGGTTGCACTGGACAGCTAGGATACGACATTTGAATCCACCCTGCAGCTTCATAAGCAATTTTTGGATAAGTATAACTTAACCCCACCAGCAATCAGTGACAAAAACAAGGGGGAAGTTAGTAAGGAAGTTAGTACTACTGACGGAGGAAGCTAGTACAGAAGTTGGTAAGGAGATATGAATGGATACATCAATATAGCACAAGTACACTAGTATATAAATTTAGATAAATTTTGAAGGAATGTAAATTTTTGTAAGTATATTCCTAGGGGGAGTACTTAGTGTACTTAGGCAATACTTTTGATAAAATGTACAGAAGTTATGATAAGTGTTTTTTCCACTAATATCAAAGGAGGAGATTGTTAATCTCTAAGTTATGTTGATGATTAGTGACCAACACTTAGTCATTTCATTAGGCATTTTTATTTGGTTGTCACTGTGGCCAAGCTAAAACTATGCAAGGCCGAGCAACATTGTCAAGCAGTTTTCAGTATGCCTAGTCACATTGCCAAGCCGAGTAGAGACAGAGATGTTAAATGCCAAGCAACAGACAGTCTAAGTGCCGAGCAGGATAGTTTTTGTATACTTTTCAAGAATGATACAAACATCAAGGATAAGTGATTCGGCTGACTTGTATAAGCTTTTTGGGCCGACATTGTGTGCATTTAATATTTTTGAACAGAGTTAGTTATGCATTTAATTGTTTTATCCTATGCATGACTCATTATAAGCATTAATTGTTTTACCATCAAGGCATGGATATTAGATCTTGATCATTGATCTAGATCTCACTGTCAGATCTGTATAGATATATTACATTGCTTTGAAACCCTATTATGTATGTATGTGCAAGAGACAGAAGAGGAGTTGTTGAAGTGACTGCATTTTGTGAAATGCGTAGAGGGTTATTTTGTTCAAAAGCAGAGATCAAGCAAAGAAAAACACAGTGAACAACAGAGTAAGGATATATCAAATTATAAGATCAGAAGAGATACTGAAAAGAGGAGATCCATCATCAGCATCAGAGTGCATATCGAAGGATCAGTACTTGAGACTTTCTAATCATTGTATCAAGGGAAAATCTCTTAACAAAGTGGTTTTAGCAGGCCTTTATTTATCTCTTAACAGAGTGCTTACTTCATTGTAAGTTTAAATCCTTTAACAAGGTATATTGTAATAATCTGAATCTTTTAACAGAGCAGACCTTTAACAGGGTAGATTACATTTTGTAATCAAACATTGTAACCTTAACAGGTACACTTTATTACTGTAGTAGTGGAGACTTTTGTGGGTGTCATCCCCGCCCCAGTTTTACCTATTTGGGTTTTTGGGTTATTAAATTGTTGTGTTATGTGTTATTTGTTTCATGGTGTGGATGCTATCTGAGATTACATTAGATTCATTTATATATGAATGTGGATCAACTTGTTTTAAGTGTTTAATTTTGAAGATCTGATTGACCCCCCCCCCGCCCTCTCAGTATCTTGCTTTCCCATTATTGTATTTCCAACACTCTAACCCATCCTTAGTTTATTCGAGCACTAAGGCCATGGGGGAGGAACCAAAATTATTTTTTTAGTGTTCTATCCCAACTTGATTCATTTAATTAAGTTTTCACTTGATTATCTACCCATAATGTGTTACCTTGGCAACCACTTAGGGCCCTGAACCCTATTGTGAGCCACTCCCCTAACTATTCTCTTATCAAACCCTCTCCCAAAGAAAACCAAAATTAAAAGAGCATAAAATTCAAGGCCTCCAAAAGAATCTTGATACAACTAAATTACCCAAATGGACATCAATGCACCATCATATACACAAATATGGAAAATAGATCACATAACTATGCTTTAGGATTCCAAGATATATTCTAGTTATCAATTTTCTCCCAATGGCATAATTTTAAAACCTAAATCACCATTGGAATCCATGCCATAAAAAATAACATCAAGAACAAAGCCAAGATCTTTAGGCAACACAAGTTATACAAACAAGACTCCAAAATACAACACACACAAAGACTAAATAACTATTTACCAAGATCATAACACAAATATAATCAATGGACTGAGACAAAATAAACCCCTAGCCTCTGGTATCCAAATTAAAATGCCCAAACACAAAAAATAAAGACTTACTATCACATTACCATAAGACCAAAACAACAATCTACATATAATAAATTAAAAAAGGACATTAAATTATAAACCTTAGGTATATATTTTAATACATATCCCTACTTTAACATGCATATTAAGATTAATATACACATAATAAAACTCTTTTATGTTAAAATATATTTTATGAGATAATAATACCCTTTTTTTTTAAAAAAAACCTATAAATACCTTTTAAAGAATAAAAATAAAATAAAATCAGTATATAAAATATAATTTCTAATCTAAATAAAATACAGTGCCTATCCAAAACAAAGTATAATTGAACTTAACTACATAGTAACAATGTACCAACCTAATCTAAATATTGACAAAAATAAAACAAATAAAATACTCTATTTACAAGTAAAATAAGAAAAACACATGTAACAATTAATATGATTATTTACAAGATTAACAAAATCTTTCTTACTAATTCACTTCTTATCATTTCTAGACAAATACAAGTTCACTAAATAATATTTGATTCCTAATAAAATAATATAATTTATAGCAAACTAGACATTCTAAAGGATTTATTTTATATAATATAAACCATCTTTAAAAAGTATTCGATAGATTCCCTAAAACTAACTTAGATTGCTAAAAGACTAAGTCAATGGAAATAAACTTCATAAACTAGTTCAAATTATGTTATGTAAACAAATATTTCATTTAGTTAACAAAGGCATTTGGATTTATATGTTTGCAAGGGAAATTTTAAATAGAACTACCCTTCCAATTGCTCAAGGAAAAGGCTAGAACATATCCCATAAACAACTGTAAACAGTAGCAAGAAAAAAATTACATGGATCAAATTTTAGCTACTCTTAAATGTTTGGAAACATTAATTGATTTTACTATAATCTATTAGGCATTTAGATTTATATGTTTACAAGGGAAATTTTAAATAGAACTACCCTTCCAATTGCTCAAGGAAAAGGCTAGAACATATTCCATAAACAATTGTAAACGGTAGCAAGAAAAAAACTACATGGATCAAATTTCAGCTACTCTTAAATGTTTGGAAACATTAATTGATTCTACTATAAGCTATTATGCTGGTCAAATGGAAACTACGCCCCAAACATAGGCTTTGAAAGTAGCAAAATGTTACACCCAAATTGTATGATGCTAAAATGCATGTAATTGTAGAAATTAAAGAATCCTCAATAGCATGCACATTCAAGGGTGAATGAAACAACTAAACATAGATTGTAGATTAAAGTATTGGGAAAGAAAACATAAGCTAAGAAACAAAACAAAACCAAGCATGGATTGAAACATTGATATGAAAGGTGAAAATTAAGAATGCAATTTGTTGTATAATGGACCAATCACAATAATAAGAATTTATTTTCTTTCTTCTCAATGCAAACAAAAAAATTTAGAGAAGAAGGAGATGAATCCAAGATCTGTAGCTGAGCACCAAAATGAAATCCACGTCCACCAAAAATCAATTCACCAATTAAAACCCAACAAAAGCACAAAGAATCCCCAAAATTGACTGTTGAGAGCTTCCATTGCGGGGAAATCCAACCCCCCCAAAAAAATAAAATAAAATAAAATAAAAAACCCATTATTGTCTTCTCTTCCACAAAACATGAAAATTCCTTCCTTAAAACAAATATTTCCTAGAAACCTCTACTACCGCCCATCCAAGACCATGCACAAGAAAACCACTCCCTAGATGAAACATTTCCAATAAATTCATTAATTAATTTTGCAGAGCATTTATGACCACCATGTTAATCATCAATGAATCAATAAACATTTATTCATTAAATCTTTAAATTCATATTTGAGACACATTACAATATTTTATATTTATTTAATTTTTTAAACTAATAACAATACAATACTTATTTTATATTAAATTAACATTACTATGTTTTACTATTTTATTTTATTTTTTAATTTAAACTAAATACGATATAATTAGTATCAACAAATATCATATATTTAACAACAACTAAATAACATAAAAGTAATATTACTACGAATAATTATAATATTTAAGTTTTTTCTTAAAATATATCGTGATCATCTTTAAAAATACTATTGTTAATAATATTAATACTTTTACAACATTTTATTAATTATGAGAATTTAATTAACTAAATACAATGCCATACAAAAAGACCACAACATAGAAGTCAATCAAGCATCAAGACTAAAAGCACACTCACCCACAACAACAAAGGATCATGAGGAGATCCAGGGTCATCTACTTGACAACCCGGATGGGTAACACAAGTCATGTTCATCCTTACATAGGATGATCATTGGGGATAGGTCAAAGTACTAGGCCTTAATGTCATCTCCATTTTCATCTCCATCGAGTATGTGAGGGATGCCCAGACCTGCTAATTCAGGTGAAGTCGATGCTTGGTACTTGCAAACTTGCATCACAAGGTGAAGTATGGGCATATACATATACATATAGATCATGTCAAATAATAATAGGCAATGAAGTAGAACAAGACATTGTGTGGACCTCATAAGTGATTAACTATGACTTTTTCCCTCATCATACCGACACATTAAACACGAACAATCATCAAGCAGTAACATAAGCATAGTAACATGGGTTAGTACATCATTAAACCATAAACACAAAGTGACCATCATCATATATAATGAAAACATATATATACTTATCCATAACCATAATGTTTCCATCAAATCATGAAACATCAATTTCATCATATATAGATTGAAACATAATATCCTGAGAAAACCATAACTAAGATGCCACAAGTAACATCACAGATACACACATAGAAGTCCAACCAAGGTCCGAAATATGAAACTAAAATGTAGCTAGGTGGAAGGGTACTACATGAAATAGAAACTAACATAATTAATACTTCCACCTATAATAGAAACTTCCAAATTTTACTACTTTCTTGAAATAGAAACTTCCAATGGTAATTAATAATCCAATATGAGTTAACAATCAACTACGACTACAATCAACACATATAAAGAGGGACACCTACCTCCTATAAAATGGAACCATGTCACCCATGCTACTTTATGTGTATGAAGATAACTCATGTTGTCATTCCCACAAATGACATCATCTCACGAGCATAAAAATTAATTACATAGACACATGATCAAATAATATCAAAATTAAATATTAAATGATCAATGCTAGGAAATCAAAGGTTGAGATGCCTTATTACCAATAATTTCTCTCCACATTATTACTACCATTGGCTCACCTTGTTTGTCATGTTCATCAAGAAAAATTATATATAAATTTATTTATGTTTTTTCTCATTCATTCCTCATCTTTCTTGTTCATATTATAAATTAATAAAATAATTAAATTATATTAAAATTATCAATCATGATGCCATTGTTCATCTTGTTAAATTCTTCACATGATCCAAATTCTATTATCATAACATATTATATTGTACATAGAACTTCTAAAATGATAAATCTATTAGCTTCTTCTTTTCTTATCCTAAATTAAAAAAAATTCAACATCTTTTATACATTACACTCATTTAAACTAGGGTAATTAGTGAGGGCATCCTTGGGGGAAAGCCTCTTGTTTCTATCTCCTATCTTGTCTATACTTACATTAATATATCATGTTTTCATGAAAATAATTTGGTCAATGCGATAAATCCTTATGGCATTATAATATCTATATTTTACTATCTTTCTTGCTTAGAACTGGGTGCATCCTTTTCTACACATGCAATTTTAAAGGGGTATATATCATGTCTATGATTTTACACATGCAATTGTAAAGGGGTTATATCCTCTCTATGATTTTATAAATATAGTGAAAGGGTTAAAATGATCTGTAATGAATTCTTTATCATACTTATCTTGGTTGATTTTCCTCTTCATGATTCCTATACCATCTATTCTCAGTTTAAGTGACTTTGCATGAGTCTTACACCACTTCTCGTTGAAGAAATTCTTTATGGATCTTGTATTACTACTATTCATTGATTACATCCTTCATGAATGCCAACTTGGTGATAAATTCATGATTTACATACAAATTGATCATCAACAACGTTTTTCTTGTACAATATCTACCTACTCACTCTCTACTTAATAGTTTCATGAAGAATAAATCAATTCCAACTCCATGATTTTCCCTATTATATTAAAAAAAAAAAATGAAAAACCATATTTTTTTTTAAAAAAAGCACTCAAAATATTTTCATGATGTAAACTAATATTGTCTTCTTGCATGTGTGCATACTTGAAGATGATGATCAAGTGAAGATGTAAAATGAAACTAAAACACAAACTCTTTAGTATGTTTTTTTTATCATATCCTTTTAACATGTAAAATGAATGCAATCTTTTATTCACTTGCATAATTGGTTGTATCTCATATGTATTCTAATGGGTCAAGAAAATGTAGAATAAAATTTGTCATATTCAACATTCTTCCGTAATATCATTTTCTACTTGTTTTAGTTCCCTTTGTTGATAATCCCAATTCTAAATATTTTTACTTCTTTGGAGCATTGTTCATCCCTAAATTTGCACCTCATGATCCTTGCGACACTATAACAATATTCTTCATTCTCATTTTCAGCATTTTTGTTATATAGGACACAATGTATCATGCTCCAATCATTTGGGTTTGATTGTTCATGTTAGTTTCCCTCAAATTCCATCTTTAGTTTTTCTACGCACGTGCTTATTTGTACATCTTACAAAAGCTTCGATTCACCTCATTAATCAAAAGGGTAAGGAATTATTTATAAAAATATGATTCAAGGTAATTAATCCTTAAGCACCACACACACACTCTATAGAGATCTATGACACTTATTTAGACATCTACAAAATCCAAACGAGTGCCCATCACTCAGATAATTGTGTACCACTATTATATTAGCCTACACCTACACATAAAGTTTGACCACAAATTCAAGATTATTTCATCGTCCAACTATTGAATTAGCCTAGGAGATGATTATAGGAGATCTTCAATGTGCTTTAGACACCCATTTCAGAAATTTTGAGTGTAGATAAGGGTACAAGAACATTTTCTAGCAATAGTGGAGTTATGTTAGAAAATTACAATTGATATCACCAAACCTATATAAGATGGTAGCATGTTTGAAAGAAATTAGTGCACTCACATAAGTAGGATTGCACTTGTATAAATAAAGATTATAAAATAAAACACAAATACCTTTGGTATTGCTCATAACAAACCAATACCAAAATCTAAGAAATAGAACTTATCCTAATAATATCATTTTTCTCTTTATCCTCTTTGACTATTAAATACTTACATTAAAATAGAGAAAAAAATCTTTTTTTTAACATTTTTATTTTATGTAATCTCAATTTCAAATCTATAACATTTTATTATTATTTCTTAAATTTTAAATGTTAAAAACCACATTAATAATTAATAGTTAAAAGTAGATTTAGAGATCTTATTTTTAATTATGCATGAGAAAGAGGATGGTCTTTTGTTTTCATGATAGAGTTTTTGTATGGATATGAAAATAAATAAAGTAGTTTGTCTAGAAATGTTAAAAGTAATCCATCAAAGTCAAACTAGTGATTAAATGACTAAATTATTATTATGGCAAGTGCAAGAATCCAAAGGGCTTTTTAAAAAACATAATCATACTTACATGATTTTATATTTAAATTCCTCACTTTCTATGATATCATTCTCTTGGGTTAATATGTATGCTTTAAATAGACATGGTAATCATAAAATGTTCAAAAGTTGTGACTTTTTCCATAAGTCAACTTTTATAGATGGTAATAATGGTTGTATACAATCATTAATTCTAACTTTGACATATCATTTCAAGTCGACCAAATTGCATAATTATTCTTATTAGTGTAAAGAAAATAAAATGATTCAAAAATTAAAATAAATTTAATTAAATATATTTATTTAATTTTTTATAGAGTTAGAATTGATAATTAAAAATAATAATTAAATTTTATTTTTTATTTTTATTTTGATAATTACTGATGGAAAATTGATATGTTGGAATGTTTTTTTTTTATAAAAATATCAAAGTTACTAAAATTTTATTAATTATAATACAAAATAAGTACAAAAATCAATTCATCTTATAAGATAGATCGGGTGTATAGATTACAATGTGTATATATCCCAACCAGAATCAACAAAACAAATCTAAGAGAATTATAAAAGAATAACCCACCAACCACTATACTGGCTAAGCCAGTAGTATATACATATATCAAAAAGATTATCGATCGAGATAACTAATAATTATTAGAATGCCTCTTAGAAGAAGAAGCAAGTATCATTGTATGAGTGAGCCATATAAAAAACCAATTACTAGGGTTGGTAAGAGGCGGGGAGAACCTATCTCCCAATTCATCCAAAGAAACAATGCTTAGTGTTTCCTCCTATGAAGTCTCGTTCCTTGATAGCAGATCAAGAGAATCATATGAGTGACCATCCTGGGTAGGAAATGAAGAATCTTGATCATCCCCTTCAAAACAAGTAGTGGATTGCAATGGAGGAATTTCCATAATATTGGAGCCATCACACTCTTGAGGATAACCCAAGAGAGTGTATATTGCCAAAAACTGGTCAAGTGCAGAAAACAACAAAGGAGGAGTAGCGACTTTAAGCAATCTTCCAAACTCCACAATAGAGCCCTAAAGTGTTCTATCCTACACCCCAAATATAACAACAACAAGCAAATCCTGAAGGAAAATGCTAGCTATAAAATGAGAAAATTTGATAATGCCACCAATGGGGAAGGCCCCATCTTCTAGTTTGTGATAATTAAGAAAACGATCAAGAATATCTTCATCATACAGAGAGGAATTAAAATATTTAATAAAATTTGAACAAACAAGAGAAGCATCAAGCATAAGATTCATTATTATAGTAAAAAAATGCGATGTTACTTTTGTAAATAAAGCAGAAGCATTACAATTTAACCAGTCATTACCTATCGATGTTCAAACTACATCCTCAATGTGAGAACATGTCAGAGTGAAAACTAGTGACAAGCACTAAGTATTGTTTTGAGCCTCGACCCTTCCTCCCAAGCACCTTACAAAAAAATAATTTTGTATTCCATGCTTAAATGTAGATGTTAATACCGAAAGAAAATAACATAACAGAGCTTGCAAAATAATATTCAATGTAAATCCAAACCCCCACATATATGGCATGTGACACATGACTTATCAAATTAAACCAAGTTGACCATCAAAGAATATAAATATCACACATATGAAATAAGTTACATTAAAATGAAATAAATCTACCAAGGTTGTTAATGATGTTGATGCCATGACTGAAGCCTACTCTACTAGGTTTGAGAAAGTGGATGATAGGTTTTCTGTTGTTGAGAAAAGAGTTAATGGCTTGGAGGAGACTCTCAAAAAGATCAGTGAATAGAGATTTAAGAACCTCAAGGCTTCTTAAAAACACCTTAGGATCCTCATCGCCAAGATGGAGAATACCAACAAAGAGAAGGCTATAGTTTAGTTTGTTGATGACAAGGACACATGTCATGTTGATGTTCCTAATGTGTTTGGTAAGAGAACTTGTGCTAACATAAAGAAGATTGTGCAGAATGCTAACAAGCACATAGAGGATTTGAAGAAAGTTGTTGATACCATGAGTCTTCTTGAGTTGGAAGCGGCTGAGATTCTTAAGAATTTTACTTAACTATGTTTCTGCCTAGGGATTCTTGTTGTCCTTTTCTTCTTCTATTTGTTGGCCCTGTCTTTGGTGCTTTCCTTTTGCTGGATTTTATCTCTGGGTGCCAGCTATTTTTTGCTTGCTATATGTTCCTTCTCTGTTGTTCTTAGATGATCTATCTTTCTTCCTAATGTTGTAAAGGGTTTCAAGGTTCCTTCAAAACCTGTTTTCACTTAATAAAAAACAAAATCTGCATCAAGTCACGATATGCTAGAATATTTTTCTAATGATTTTTTTAATTAATTTAGATGAAGATTTTTAATTCTGTAAATTGATTATTCTTTGTTCAAGTTTATGTTTGTGTGTAAATATTTAATTCTACATATGCAGAGTAGTAAACAATTATAAAATGCTTTGTAGAAAGAATATTTTTCTTATTCTAGAGTTGCTATGGTTGTAATTATTATCTTTAATTAAGTAGCTATTGGAGTGTCTGTGACAAATCATGTGTGCATGCAACAATGTTCTAGAGCATATGAAATGATAATTGGCAGTTTTATGTTTTAGAGATTACTTGAGGCACCACAAATTTTTATAAGTAATCAACTAGTTCTTTATATTACAATGAGCTATAGTTGGTGTTTGATTATAGTTTAGGAAGATAAGTACACAGTTTAGGAAAATTTGGCCAATAATCTTGTACTAAATATCTCTTAGAAAATATAATTATATGTAGTTAATATCCATGTGGAGATGTCCCTATTAACATTATATATAATATGTTGATGTTATTGTATATTCATGTTTTGGTTGTAGGACTATTAGTATTCCATGGGGTAGTTAGATATTTGTGTTATTTAGAATTTCATGAGGATTCTTGATGAGTATATCCAATTTCTTATACATATGAAATAGGTTGATGTTGGATGATGCATTATTTCTCGAAGGCTTGATTGTGTTATGAGGAGGTTGTACGCTATACCATGTAGATTGAGACAAAATAAAAGAAACTAATTATATTGGAACTATTTCTTGTGACTACAATTACTCTTGTTCTTTTATTGGTGGGTTTCCTCTTGATATGGTTTCTCATGTATATCTTGTGTCTCATGTTTATTTTCTATTATAATTTTATTGTGTCATGTTCTTCATCTAATGTTGCATATTAAATTTTTACGAAAAACATAGTTTTATTTGAGCACATAATCTTAAGGTAGATAATAAATCCTATTCTATTTATAATTTTTAGTAAGGATTTAATTGTAAAAAAGGAGTACATTAATTTATTTTGTGCCTTACAATGTCATGTTTTATTTATGGTAATAAAAAATTACTAAATAAAACTCTCCAACACAATCTATATCAACACATTGGTCTTCTTCTCTATCTAGTTCTTTACAAGACCCTTTAAATATTTGAACTTAAAGAAGACCTTACATTTAATCCATATTTTTGTGAAGTAATCATTGAAATCGATATAGTAAAAGAATTTTCAAATTGAAGGCACATCAACAAGACATAAATATATTATTATGGATTAAATACAAAATCTAAAATATGTAGTATATCTTGAGCAAAATATAATAAAATTTAGGTATAAGATTTCCACAATCCATTTTGAATGATAAAGTCGCTTCTTAATTTTCTAGGTATGTTTTTATTATAAAAAAGTACTAAAAAACATACCTAGAAAATCAAGAAGTGACTTTGTCATTCAAAATAAAGGACTAAATACTTGAGCTATTTATAGATTTGAGATAACACTATTGATCACCATAACAAAGTAGTTCCATGAATTAAGTAATGCATATAGGCTCATGTTATATGTTGTTCTTACTCCCATATTTTCACATCCACATATAATAACTATCTTACAATAATGTTGAATGAATTCAATCACTGTTTCATAAAATATTTGTTACTCATTCTTAAAGATCACAACATATTCCATGAAAATATATATTTCATTAAGGGACATTGTGTGCTATGAATTACATAATTATTTAGATATTCCTAGTGATGGTCTCATATAATACATTCCTGAGTACTAAATTATAGCGGTACGTACAACAAACCTCTATTCTTTATATCCGTCACTACCTAAAATTCATCATTCACTCAAGAGAGTTTCTAACCAAAAACTACAACTCACAAGTCTCTATCACTAATAAAACTCTTAATTTAAGCTTCCATATCTCAAATTTAGTGTCATTTAATATCTCAACCTATATTCTATATGTGCATGCCATAATTGTTCCTCAAAAATAATAACGCACAATAATTATTCTACTCAAGTAAGGATTAATAACAATAATCCACTCCTCCCAAAAATGCAACATGACTTACTAAATGAAAGGAAATTTAATAAAATTATACTTAATCCAAAGATGAGAACAATATAACTAAACCAAATTTACAATAGTTTGTATATAATAAGGAAATAAGATGGAAATTTAGAAGAGAATGGAATGCAAATAAATATTGGAAAGCCCTACTGCAAAAGAACACCCACATATTTTAATTGTTAAACAAGTTATAATACATCTTCAGTTATAGCACATTAATAGAGATCATGTTTTACATTTGGAGATTATTTTTTAAACACAATTGTGCATAAATTATTAAATTATCATTCGGCCCAACCCTCAATATATTGCCCAAATGTTAGGATTTAGGGTCCATTAACCTTATAAATTATTCAATTTCTCATTTTTCTAATGTCTTTTGCAATTTGACCATAAGAGCTTAAAATGTTTAACCAAAGGTGGCGAAAGAGATCATGTAAAGGCAAAGTTACTTTTAACATTTGTCCTATAGGAAAATGAGGAAATAGATAGGTTTCACCTCTTAGAATCCTCTATTTTGAGGCGTTTGGACACTTGTTAGTGGTTGTAAGAGAATCTTTGATGTTAATGATATATGTCATAATATTCTATGACAACACATATGACAATTTATATAGATTCCTTCAACAAGTGGACATGCATGAGGGATGTCTTATGATAGTTGTAAAAAACATTTGTAAGAAGCTATTATTGGGGGTGGGCATTAAGTTTTTCTAGGTGGTTTTATTGCCTATCATTTTGTGATATCATAGTGGTATTCATACTCATAAACTTATATAAATTGGTTCCTTGAGCTAGAGATAAATTACATAGAAAGTACAAAATCTAAAACCCTTTACAGAGAAATTACAAAAGATAAATCTTTAAAGCATAAATAAGACATGACAAGTATATCTTGTTGCATTATTCATTAGATTATTAATATAGTTGCCTCTTTTTCTATGGTGGATTTTTTCCCTAAAAGGTCTCTCCACATAAATCTAGTGTTTCATGTGAAATATTTTTTTAATTATTATTTTTTAATTTAGAAATGACTTTGTTGAGGGTTAATCTTTAGTTTCAAATTTGAAATAATATTCAATTTAAGTTCATATTGCACACTTTATTCACCTTGTTTTACAATATTTAGTATCTGAGCTAATGATTCTATTGAGGGAGGGACACCTTTCTCTATAAATGTTGAAGGTTTTTGCTACACTAGGAGCTTTTGTTTTGTGGATTTTTTACAGATTTGAGAAAGATTATATACCGTGGCCTCCACCTCTTGTAAAGATATTGAGAAGTTTAAAGGCATTGGTTATGATATGAGAAAGTTAAAAGTAGAAGATCTCATTAAAGAAAGAGATTAGTGGTTTCCAGTTTCGGAATAAAAGAAACCAAAGGAGTATACTTTAAAAAATTATCAATGGAAAAAGTTAGAAGAGAAGGCATCAGGAACCATTTGATTGTTTCTCATGGACTATTTCCTCTTAAATGTCTCTATATAAGACACGACATATAACGTATTGAGGAAAATAGGTGATACCTATCAAACAAAGAGTTTGTCTAACAAGCTATATCCAAAAAGACATTTGTATTCTTTTAAAATGAAGGATGGTGATTCTATTAATGAACATTTGAATGCTTTTACTTTGATTTTAAGTCAGCTTGCATCAATATATGTTAGTATTTAAGATTAAGATAAATGTATTTTATTTCTTTTCTCTTTGTCTAATTCTTGGGGAAATCCAATCATTTCCATAAGTGGTGGTCGTACATGACCAAAGATGGACAACATCATTCCTATACTTCTTTCATAAGAGATGAGGAGAAGGACCATGACTGTTGGATCCAAATATATCTTTCATGTGTGAGGAAGGCCTAAGGAAAAAGGGCCTAAAGGGGATAAAAGGAAGGATATGTCAAAAGGACGTTCTAATACCCCTATAAAGAGTATAGTTAAGTGTTGGAATTGTGGTAAAAGAGGGCATGTGAAGGAGTGCATAAATAAGAAAAAGAGCATTGATGCTTCTACAAATAAGTACTTTGATGAAGATGATTCTAATGCTTTATTTATTTCATCTCTCTCTTAGTAATGATGTTTGGCTTTTTGATGGAGGTGTTTCCTACTATGTCACAAGGAGTTGTTTTTTTTAGTATAAGGAATATGATGGAGGAGAATTTTTTCTTGATAGAAACACCTTAGTGAAGATTTTTGTGAAGGAAAGGTAAATTTATGCTATAGAGATGGGAGTCCATTATTTCCATTGATAATGTTTTACATATTCCAAATTTACAAGAATTTTACTTTAAATTTCCAAGTTAAATGATTCTAGAATGTATGTGAAATTTGATAAGTCTAGTTGCAGGTTGGTAAGGGGAAGTTTGGTAGTTGCTAAAGGATCTCGTACATGGAATTTGTTTAAGTTACACGATTCTACTTTTGTGATTAAAATATTTTAACTAGGATTAAAAATTCATGCATGTTGTGGCACCATGGATTAGGTCACATTGGTGAAAAAGATCTCATGACCATTCTAGATAAGAAAGTAATTGAGGGGATTTTTTATTATTCTATTAGTAAGAGTGATTTCTTTGAGCACTATGTGTTTGGTAAACAAAATATATTTTCATTTCCTAAATGAGTTAATAAGGCTAAGAGACTTTTAGAGATTATTAATTGAGATGTATGTGGTTCATTAGATGTTGACTCTTTGAATAGATCTCAGTATTATGTTTCATTCATTTATGATGTCTAGAGATAAAATTGGATCTATTTTATGCATTCAAAATCTGAAGTTTTGATTAAGTTTAATAATTTAAGTCATTGGTTGAAAAGAAATCAGATTATAAGATAAAAGTATTGAGATCTAACAATGGGGGTGAATATTTCCCTAGGGAATTTGATGAGTTTTGTGAACATCTAGGAATTTTTAGACAAAATAATATACCTTGCACTCCCTCCAAAAAATGGGGTAGTAGAAACAATGAACCACACATTAATGGAAAGAGCTAGATCATTTTAAGTAGTACTAAGATAGATAAATATTTCTAGGCAAAACTTGTCGGTACTTCTTTTTATTTGATTAATAAATATCCTTTTAAAGATCTTGTTGATAAAAAAAAACCTTATGAATTGTGTTTTTAGTAAAAAGCCTTTATTTTCACATTTAAGCATCTTTGGTTGTGAGGATTTTGTTCATGTACCTTAAGAGAAACAATCTAAATTGGATCTAAAATCTCATAAATGCGTCTTTGTAGGATATGGTGAGAATGTAAAAGGGTATAAGCTTTAGAATATCATCTAACCCAAAAAATGATCTTTTTTAGAGATGTGATTTTCAAGGAATTTAGAGTTGACTAGGGTGAATAAAAACAAAAGGAAAATTCAAAGATAGTACATTTCAAAACTAAGAAATAAGATGCACATGTGGAAGAATAGGGGGATGGACAAGAAGATAGAGAAGTAGAAGAGAGTTTGAGTGAAAGTTTAGAAGAGTCATTTATGAAAAAATAAGTTGATCATAATGAGGAAGAACCTCTTACTCCACCTTTGAGAAGGTCCACAAGACAAAGGAATCTAGTTGAAAGGTATAGCCCGCTAGATTTCCATTGTAAATTTTCTTTACTTTGTATTGATGATGAACCTAGATCTTATAGGGAGGCACTCTCTTTCAAATATTTAGTGAGTGTTGGATGTAGGCCATACAGGATGAGATGATAAATTTGGATAGTCGTGACACCTGGGATCTCATTATTTTTTTGAAAGGAATAAAACTCATTTGATGCAAGTTTTATTTAAGAAGGAATTTGGAATAGACGGTCAATTAGAGAGGTACAGGGCTATATTGGTGGCCAATGGATACTCCTAGAGGAGAGTTGATTTTAGTGAAATATTCTCTCTTGTTGCTAAGATAACTTCTATTATCTATTTCTTCTACTTGTGATTTTGAGATAGACAAAATGGATGTTAAAACTGCTTTCATTCATGTGGATCTTGAAGATGATTTTTATATGTGACAACGTGACATTTTGTTTATAAGAGAAAAGAAAACTTGGCTTGCAGGTTAAAATTATCATTGTATTGTCTAAAAAAGTCATCAAGGATGTGTTACCATAAGTCTGATGCATTTGCATTAAATTTGGGTTATGCTAAAAGAAAATAGGATCAAGTTATGTTTGTATTAAGGTTATTGCCGATCAATTATTAATTAGTGTCTTGCATGTTGATGACATGTTGTTTATTTGTAACAATAATTTGATGATTAGAGAGATCAAAAATCATCTTTCTGGCACATTTGATAAGAAGGAATTGGGGGTTTCTAGACATCTTCTTGGGATGGAAATCAATAGGGATCAGGTTAATAAAAAATATTTTCTTAAGTCAAAGTATGTTGACCCCATTTTGCAAAGATTTAAAATGAAAGACTATAAGCCGATGAGTGTTCCATTTATGGTTGTATTAAGTTGATTTTAGACATGTGTCCTATTTCTAATGATGATATTGAAGAAACGTCTAATGTTACTTATGTTAGTGTTGCTAGTAGTTTAATGTATACAGTGGTTTGTATTATACCATATATAGCCAAGCAGTGGGAGTTCTAAGAAAGTTTATCTCTAACCTAGGTAAAGGGCATTGGACTTTGTTATACGGGCTTTAAGATATTTGTGAGGTACTTCTGATTACTGTTTGGTTTATCATGATATTAATGATGTTGATAATTCATTGGACATCTAGATTTTTTTTAATGTAGATTGGGCAAGTGACTTGGATAGTTGGAGGTCCACTAGTTTCTATGTGTTTACTTTTTTTGAAGGTGTAGTGATTTGGATGAGTAAAAGACAACTTATAGTTGCATTATCCTTCAATGAAGTGGAGTATATGGTTTCTAAACATGCCTCTAAGGATATGGGCTTGTTACAAATACTTGGTAATGATATTTAATTTGATTATAGGTTAGTGAGAATTAGATGTGAGAGTCATAGTGCCATATGTTTGGCCAAAAATCCTATGTATTATGCTCGTACTAAATATGTTGATGTTTAGTATCCATTTGTGAAAGGGATCATTGAGAAAGGATAAGTCTTGATTAAAAAATTTGATAATTTGGACAATGTTGCAAATTCTCTTATGAAGCCAGTGATCATGGATAAGTTGTCTTGGTGTAGGAAGGTCATCCACCTTGATCACTTTACTTGATTCATGTTTTGTAACTCTATGGGGTAATTTACAATGTGTGATGTCAAGTGGGATAATATTAAGATTTAGGTACCATAAACCTTGTACATCCTTTAATTTATTATTCTCCTAATGTATTTTTTAATTTACTCATAAGAGATCAAACCATTGAACCAATAGTGGTGAAAAAGATCATGTAAAGGAAAAATTACTTTTACCATTTTTCCTCTAGGAAAAGAAAAAAAATAGCTAGGTGTCCCCTCTTGGAATCCTCTATTATGAGGTGTTTGGACACTTGTTAGGGGTTTTAAGAGAATCAATATTGGTTATGATAGATTTTATAAGATTATATGACAACACTTATGATGGTTTATGATAGAATCCTTCCATAGGTGGACATGCATGAGAGATGTCCTATGATAGTTGAAAGAAGCATATGTAAGAGGCTATTTTTGAGGGTGGGAATGAGGGTTTTTTAGGTGATTTTATCAAGCCTATTGTTTTATGATACCATAGTGGTATTCATCTTCACAAACTACTATAAATTGGTTCCTTAAGCTAGAGTTATTTATTCAGTCTTGTTTAATTTCCAAGGTAACAAAGTGCTACTGGTTTCTATAGAGATCTAGAGAAAAGTGTATTATTGAAATATTATCATTGGATTACTAAATACTTGCCTCTCTTTTTGTGGTGGAGTTTTTTTTTTGAAAGGTTTTCTCTACATAAATCTGGTGTTTCATGTGCAATAGTTTCCTAGTTCTTGTTTTGATTTTGCAATCAGTTTGTTGAGGGTTAATCTTTAGTTTCAAGTTTGCATTAATATTTGGTTTTAGTTCATGTTGAAAGATTTCTTCACCTTTTTTTATAACACCAAAGAGACCCAAAATAAAATTTGTGGTTTACCAAAACTGTAGGCTCAAAATAATGAGCCAAGTCTTGGTCCACCTTGTCCAAGCTAGGCCTATGCTCCTCTTCAAAAATGTAATCCCTCCTAGAATAGTAACTCTCCAATTGATTGTTTACTCTTATTAATAGGGGCTCTAATGTAACTACTAAGTGCACTAATAAGAGGCTATAATTCAACATGTACACCTCTTTTGAACATATATATTTAACCAATCAAATATGCTAGTGATACCCCCCCTTCTAATGTCCTATTATCTTGTTATAATTTTTATAAGTTAGATGATATATGATGAAAAAGGCAAACTAAAAAATACCAAGATTAATTCTAAGTGGGCACACTTTTCCATGTTAATAAATTATATTTTATTTTTTTCTAATTATTAAATATTTCTAGCAACCTTGGCCCTAGCACTTGTGCTATGCATATTACCTAGTCTTATATTCACAAATTTAATTTTATTCATCCCTAGTCTACTCTTTCCCCACTTCTTCCTACACTTAACATTACTCCCAAATTGTTTCTACATCGATCTTAACCTCCTAAATTACACCTTATATCATAAACCAAAGAACACTCCTAAATCTACATTCTCATCCAACCCTAGTATTATCCCTCTTAACCTATGTGTACTTCATCCAAGAATAAGGATTCATCCAAATCTATCACACTTTTTTATACACCACCTACTACTCATTCTTCCCCTTGAATGCACAATTTTGGCATGGATTCAAAACATAGAATACATTAACATCAAGCCTTATTCTTGTCATTGCACCTTCTTATTATAAATATATATTATCCCTTGTTTATCGTACTTCATTTTATTTGAGGGATTCCAAGAATGATGATTACTATGAACAAGAATATGGAGCTAATATATTGGTTAAATGCATATAGTTATTTTTCTTACTATACCTTCGTGTAACAAGTTTTTTGTTCTATTTCTCTCATTCATTGATTGATGAAAAGTCAAACAAATGGGTACATGTTGACACATGAGATTTATAATAACATGTATTTTTTAACCCCCTTCACTTTCTATCCCTCTTTACTTTTATTATTTTTCCTTATGTTCCTAGAATGGTGATGATTTATAAGTGTGACTTAAAATAACTCTTATCACGTTGAACAAAATTTTACATTCTCTTCCATTTGTGTAAATGTTTTTCTATTATGTTCTTTCTTTCATTGTGCCTTTCTCCTATGAGTTTGATGATGATGCAAATAATAAAAGTGCTTCACCTTCTTCATGTTGACCCTAGAATATAGTATCCTTGATTTTTTTCTCCTTCATCTCATCTTACTCCTTTATTTTGAAATATTTTTTAATTATTTAGGGATAAAGCAAAATATTCAAGGCATTGGTACCATCATCATGTTGATCCAACATATATACTTCCCTTAATGTGTGGTCTCTACTTTCTTTACTATAGACTTATGTGAACATCTCATTTGGGATGATACAAAAAAAACAAATTAGTTCAATTAAACTCTTCTCATGCCAACCCAAAAGATTACCTCTATTTTTTAGTTTTTTTTTTCAAAATCTTTTGTTTAGGTCACGAGTACTATTTATTTCCTATGTCATCTCATTTCTTATAACTTGTTTATTATACTATCATTTTGGTTGTTTTCTCCCCTCTATTACTATCATTTATTCACCTTATTTGTAATGTTCATAAAAATTTGAAAATACAAAAATATTTGTCCTTCTTTCTCACCCCTTATACATTCTTCTTGTTTTAGTGCCAGAATAACAAATTAAATGCTTAATTCACACTTTTTTTAGTAAAAATATCGTAACATTCTCTAACATGATGGAATTAAATGGTTTATCTTACTAAATCATTCACAAATATTGTAATTTTCTAACATAACATGCTTGCATGATGCATATTGTTTCTAAGACACATAAACTATATTGGCCCTCTTGTGTTATCATATTCCATATTGTTTTATGTGTTAAAAAATATTCTATATCCATAGGAAAATATCTACCTTAGTTTATGGAGAGTTAACAAGGTTATCCTTAGGGGGGAAATCTCATGTTTCTTTGTCCTTCATTGTTTGCACCAACATTCTTACATCCTATTTCTACACAAACAATTTAAGTAACACAACTATATCTAGAATTATAATATCTATATTTTCCTATCTTTCTTATTTCAAATATGGCGGGATAATTGTCTAAGAAATTATTTTGAAGGGGATATATCCTCCCTAAAACCATATAAACATGATTTGAAATTGTTAAAATAACACTGCATGAGTTCTACATGACATTTTTCTCGGTTAAAGTGTATCTTCGTGATCCCTACACAACCCACTCCTAGTTTAAGTGACTACATGAATCCTACACCACTCTTGGATTGTGTTTTCCTCATAGACGCTAGCTCAATAAAAAATTAATGATTTCAACACAATCCTCGACAACTTATGCTTAAATTCTATTTACCCATTCTCTACTTCACTATTTTGTGGCTCGACCACTTTGATTTGAACTCAATGATTTCCCTATTATACTTAATAGTTTAAAATGAAAATATCATGAAATTTTTAAGATTTTATTATTTACTTCACTATTTTGTAGAGACCACTTTGATTTGAACTCCATGATTTCCCTATTATATTTAATAGTTTAACACGAAAATATCATGAAATATTTAAGATTTTATTATTTAGAATATTTTAATGATGTTAACTATTTTTTTTATTCTTGCACACATATAGATTAAAAGATGATGCTCAAGAAAATATAGAAAAATGAAACAAACCACAAAATATTTAGTATCTCTTTTATTAATATTCTTTTATTAGAATAATGAACACAATTTTTAGTTACTTTTTCATATTTAGTTTGTTTCAGTGCACGAGTATTCTAAATGGGGGAAAATGTAAAATCATTATTATTTTAAAATTTAAAAACATCTTTTATTTTTTGTTATTAGTTTTTACTTTGAAAATTAAAAGAAAGGAAAAGCATTAATATTTAATAATAATAAAAGTATTCTTCAAACTCTTATTTTTAGTGATGGCATGAAAAAGAGGGTGTCTTTAAAAATTGTTAGAGTGTCTTTAAAAATGCGAAAGTAATCCTCAAAGGTCAAACTAGTGTCTAAATTATTGTTGTCTAAAGGACAACAATCCAAGGGGGTTATTAAAAACACATTTATACCCAACAACTAAAGGTTTAACAAATGATTTGTATATGCTATCATTACTTTCTATGATATCATTATCTTCCGTTAATATTTATGTTTCAAGTAATAAAAAGTATGCATATCATTGAGAAAGTGTTTGAAAGTTAAATTTTTCCCATAAGTCAACATTATAAATGGTAGTAATTGTAGTATTCAATCATTAGGTCTGAGTTTCACATTTCATTTTGAGTGAATCAAGTTGCATAATTTTTTTATCGGTGTAAAAGAATCTAAAATGCTTTTTTTCATAAATTCAATTAAACAAATGTATTTAAACCATTAATTTAGAGCTTTTAAATTGTAATATGCTTTTTTCATAAATTTAATTAAACAAATGTATTTAAACCATTAATTTAGAGCTTTTAAATTGTAATATTTAAATATTTATTTAAAAATATATATTGTAATATCTAGTTTCATAAATGATATTGAAAAAGTGATGTATTTGAAGTTAAAATCAATTTATTTTTATTTTAGATTTTTATTATCTTTGATAAAGTAAAAGAAGATGGTTCTTGAAAAGGCTCAAAGCCCTTTGTGCAAAAGTAACAATAGAATCATTTAGTTTCAACCATACTACAAAATATTATAATAACACTTGTAGATTTTTATTTTCGATTTATTTGAAGATCCCTAGATCTACATATTGACTTCTCTTTACCAAAATTCACATTTGTAAGTGTGAATTTGAACTTTGCGTGTGTGGACTTAAACTATTATTGTAGCACCACTCTAACACTAACACAATCAAGTAGGTTTTACGACCCTCAGCCTATACTTAGATTTTATTGTGTAAGTCTACTGGATATTGTAAGATCTTTGCATTTTTTCCTTTCTGCATATGTGACTATGATATTGCATTAGGTGCATATGTATCTAGTTATGTATCTAATCTATTCCGGTGAACTATTCATGATGAATTTATATCTCAATACTTGATGATGTTATTGATGACTTATATCTTATAGGCACATTGATGTTTTTAGGTATATTGCTTATGGCTATTGGTACTCTTTTATGTGTTTCCATCTCTACTTAAGTGTTGGGGATCTTTCAAGACTTTGAGTGAGTGTGGTGGATTATTTATGATGTTTTTATGTTATAGGACTTGATGATGATGTCATTAGAGGACTTATAATTTTGATGGATACATTGATATTGAAAAAATCATTACTTATGTTTCTATCTTTGATTATAATTATCTGATAATTATGCCTTTTGTTTATGTTTCAAATGTATACATATGGTTGTGTTCTAACCTATGATCCTGTTAATGTTATTTAGGATGATTGGGATACAAATATGCTTTATGTACTTTTTATGATGATCTTCTCCATGTTGTGTTTGTATGAGGAGGTAGGATGATGTATTCTTCACTCGTGAGGCCCATATTATGTCTCAAGTCTCTTATCATTATTTGTGGTATCCGACATTGTGTGTGTGTGTGTGTGTGTGTGTGTGTGTGTGTGTGTATTCTTATTGTGTAAGACTATGCAGGTTTCAAGCATTGAATCCACATGGATTCATGGGTCTAAGCATGACTTTACATTCCTTGATGGTGGTTGAAGTGAGATAGAATCAAGACCCACTTGAACCTAGTCTTTCAATCATTCTATTTCAGGAATGATTCTGATATTGAGTTACCCAATTGGATTGTCATGATGACTAATATCGATCCTTCTAATTCCCTTTTTTGTGTCTCCTCCTCCTCCACCTCCTCCTCCTTCTTCTTCTTCTTCTTCTTCTTCTCCTCCTCCTCATTATTCTTCTTCTCCTTTTGTGAGGCCTACCCTAGCCAGACATAACTTAGCACTATTTTTCACTTATATGCTCTCCAGTCGATACAAATTTTGTTATAGTTGGACTATTGGGACACATGAATTCTTTATGGATATGTTGAATCCTTTGCTTGTATTCAACACCTAATTATGTAATCGAGGAATCTATTAGATACTTTGTGTGAGTGATGCAGATTTCCATTTAGGACTTAGTTTTGATGGTTTAGTATATTGGATTAGTAAGTGGATGTTAGATAATATCAGTATGCAGATTTATTAAGAGTTATGTTAATGCATATGGATTAGATGTAGATATTGTTTAAGTTCAATCTATCATCGATGCAAATGTGAGTGAATGTGTGTTTAATTTACATTATGTATCTTGATATGTGTATGTGTTGGTTTATTGGACCTACTGATATGTGCAATGAGTGTGCAGGAAAATTGACCATGGTACTAATCGGGGATTCAGAAATGGACCTATGTGAAAACTGTGATGCTAAGGCCCTGTTTATAAAAAGAGACATGGACCTTGTTGTATTGTATTTTTATTCGTAAAACTGTGGTGTATGATTGTATTTTATTTAATTGAGTAAATGTGTAATAAGTCAAGCTCATGTGAAATTGTTGTGTCACTTGACACATGTGCACTTTATGTGTTGGCATGGCTAGTGAATGTGACTAGCATAGGATTAAATTTACCCAGGGGTTACCTAGTATAGTCCTAATGCTTACCCTAAGGTTTAGGAAGATAAGATTGAGATAATATTGAGTCAAGGAAGATAAGGATGAGTCAAGAGAGATTAGATTGAGTCTCGGGGGTTGGATTTCCGTGAGTTAACCTTGGGTGGAGTTTAAGAGGGTCATTTGGGCTTCAAGAGAGTAACTAGGGTCAAAACTAACTACCCCACTTGGTACCTTAGGGGTTAGGGGTCATTTTCAGCCCATCAAGAGCCTTAAACCTCATTTATGACTCCCCGAAAGTTGCCATTTTAGAAAGTGGCGAAAATCAAGAGTTTGATAAATTTGGACAAGGTATCCCACCCTTCCCATGTGTGCCTTAAACTCCATTTATGAGCGATAAGGAAAGTGGGGAGATAAGGGAGACTTTAGTCACTTCCTCATTAATGATGAGATCAAGTATTCTTAGGAAGGAAGTGTAGACACCTAAAATTGACCAGGTGTCCTAGAATCATCCAAATCTGCAAATCTCAGCAAAATGCTTCAAAATAGATCAAAATCAATTCAAATAGAAATTTATCAATTAAATTAGGATTAAATAAAATAAATCAAAGGATTAATTAATAATGACATCAAATAATCAAATATCAGCCTAAAAGGGATCAATCAAATTATATAATTGATTTTAATCAATTAATTGTATAGTTTTAAATCAAAAATCAAATTGAACCTATTCCCCTACATGGATAATTTAATTAATGGATTGAATTAAATAAATCCTAATATCTTTCAACATGAATTTGATAAACCAATGAGAATTGAGAACACAAAAGCACATGGATCACTCTTGAATTTGACTCTCAATCACTCATTTTCAACTTTGAATCTCAATCACTCAAATTTGTCCCTTTGTCCCAACCTTTGAGACAATCATTTAAATTTTCCCCCCATTTGAAACCATCTCAAAGCCTTTTACCTAACCAAGGCTAAATCATGATCAAGTAACTCTACCCCCTACCCTTGGGAATTTACTATAAATACAAGCTATTTTCAAGCATAATCAATCCTAGAAAATTTGAATGCATAGCATCATTACTATAGGCAATTTGAGAGCAATTGAGTAATATCTTGAGTATTTTGAGAGAAAATTGTGAGATTTGAGAGCATATCATGAGCATTTGAGTTCCATTTTCATATTATCTMTGAGAGAATTGAGCTAGATTAGGCATTATTTTATTAATTTCTCATTCTAGGATTGTCATTGATAGAGATTAAGGTTGAGAGCTCTATTAGCATACTAGTTAGAGATCCATGGAATGTTTAGTGATTTAATTGTAATTCTTTAGTATATTTTGCATTATTTTTCCATAGAATTGTAGTTAAATAAATCAATTCCATGAAGGTGTATTAAGTCACACACAAATGGCGCCCACCGTGGGGTTTTAGGCCTCATTTCTATCATTTTTATCAAATTTTGTGTGTTTTTGCTTGACTTTCTTGTTCATTTTGCAGAAAATAGGTGAAATGCTGCGTATGAAAAATCTGATGATGCCTGTGCACACTGAAGTGATGCTTGAAGATCTCACTCTATTTTTGTCTTAAATTCATTCACCGTGTATGAGACAAAGTGTGACGCTTAAGCTTGTAAAGCGCCGCCTGTGAGTTGCAAAGAACTACCTATGAACTTTCATCTGCCGCGTGTGATCAGTCTTTGGCCACATTTTAAACTTTATGTGCCGCCTGTGAAGTTTATTTTACTGCCTGTGTATTTTTAAATGGCGCGTGTTAAATTTTAAATTTCACTTTAAAGTTTTAAATTATGCTTAGTAACAGTTAAATGTTGCGTATTAGTTGTTAAATGCTGCATAGAATTTATTGCTTTATATCAAGTTTAATTTAATTTTCTCTCTGTTATAACTCTCTGTGTTTTTGTTCCCTGCAGATGACACGATATTTAAAATTCCAGAAACCAGAACTTAGAGTTACAAGGCCTAGTAAAGAGGTAAGAGCACAAATTAAACATTCTAAGAAAATTCATGTTTCTAATATTCTAGAAAGTTTAAAAGAAAAAGAACATTTGTATGATCACTACATGAAAGTTTTTTTTTGCATACAGAAGAAAATCCCCTACTCTTTAGTTGATTTTTTGTTTTTGAGTTCTTTACGCTTGATTTTGCAAAATTTGATCAAAAAGAACTTAGGAGCATTTTGTCAATTTACTTTCAAGTTTTTCTTCACTTTGCTCTCTTTGTGTTGACTAACTTGTTGGTGGAGTCAGAGTGAGAACGATCACCACCAGGCGAGTAAGCAAATAAACACCAAAAAAAACCTCAAAAAAGCACCTAGCCTTTGCTAGCTATAAAAGAGGTATTTTTCAAATCAAGCTTACATTGCTTAAATTGTGGCTTTTCTTTAAATCTAGTTTAATAAGAAAAACCCTATTATTGTCCAAATTGAACAAACATTAGGCATATGCTCTCCACTTTGCGAAGTGGATCAAAAAACCAAATGTGTGAGATCAACTTGGTAGAAAGAAAGGGATAAGAAATTAACCAAACACTTCAATTTTAAGAACCCCCTTGTCAAGGGGTTGAAAAAGAATAAGCGTGTTTGAGGTGTTTTGAACAAGGAACGACAATAGGGATATGCTATTCACTTTCTATGTGAATCAAACTCCCAAACTTGTTGAACCAAGTTTGATTTTTTGTTTTTCTATATACGCTAGTTCAATTAGAACTTTAGAGGGCCTACCTCCCGAGAATTCCTTTACGAAGGCAGTGAGAGGGAACGACCCAAAGTGGGAGACAATCGCTTTAGCCGTGATACTATCCAATCCACTATAAATAAATACACTTTACCTTAATCAGAAAGTGACTAAGTTGTGTGCAAGTCATCTTCACTTCCTTGAGTAGTCCTTCGGGATTGCGCAAAATCATACTTTTGTAGGTGTGGGAAGCCCGCAAGGGGGTAAAAGAACTTGGTATGATTTAGAACAGAGGTGTTCATTAAAACCTTGTTAAAATAGTAATCCTACCTTTTAGAGCCATTGTTAAAAGCCAAATTTGACTCTAGGTAGATTGCTTGGAAGATTTTCTTGTATTATACTTGTGGAAATGACCGAGAACATACACATTTAGTGTTGTTTTAGGGACATGGTACAAATTTGATGTGTGTGTTGAGTTTGTATTTAATTTTCAAGAAAGAATCTTCTCTGACAGATCTGATCAAAAACCTTAAAATTTTAAAACCCAAAAAAATTGAAAAATTCAACTTTGATCTATTAAGTGTCGTGTATGAACAATTAAGTGACACCTATAGACATTTCTGTGATGCCTACAAAACTGAAACAACACCTGGCATCTATTAAAAACTACACAAGTCAGTGGAAAGTGTCACCTGGAAATATTTCAACGCCTATCAACAAGAAAATGTCGTGTACTAACTGCAAAGCGTCACATACAAGAATTCCAGTCAATGCATACTAGCATTAAAATCATGCCTACACACCAGGAAGTGACACCCAGAAACAAAGAAGGGAAAACAGTGGATATTTCCCAAAGGTTTGAAAACAAGATATCTACATTTTTGGATACCCTTTTGGAGATTTTACCTCTGTGAATATTCAACTTGATCAAAATCCTCCATTTTTGGACATTTCACAAAATCAACCAAGGATTGATCATTTAAGTGAGAGAAAAGCCTAAGATCTATATGTGATTTATGTTCATGTTGGCTTTTACTAGATCTCATTATCTCAAGTCTACCCTACAACCCAACGGAACCTATCTAAGGCAGGAGTGTCATTTTCTAAGTGATACCTTTACCTCTTCAAGACCCTTATGAGAACCTATAAAGGAGATGGAGCCAACAATGTCTTTTCCATTTGGCAACATGGACTCCGATAAAATCAACCATGTTAACAAATATATGAACAATAATGGAGGTGGTGGGGTTAGTAATAATAATCTTGGAGGAGGAAATGTTGACCCTAATAATCAAGGGTTAAATAATAACATGGGAGGAGGAAAGGTTGACCCTAACAATCAAGGGTTAAACAACAACAATAATCTTGGAGGAGGAAATGTTGACCCTAAGAACCAAGGGTTAAAAAATATCAATAACAATGGGGGCAACATTGACCCTAATGATGAAGAAGCAACTGGAAAAAAGTTCAATGAAGGAATGCAAAATCCCTTCTTCATGAATCTCATGGAAAAAGTGTTGGAAAAAGACAAGGAAAAATACTTCCTAGACCTAGCCCAAACGGGTCTCAAACTTCCCCATGACTATGATGTCAATCAACTTAAACAAAAAGAAGCTGAGGAAAATCCTATTGATATCATGAACAAACAATTCAAACTCTTACAAATGCAATTGGACACGATGAAACAAAGTGAGGCTCCTAAACCCTTTGCTATCAAAGCTTCATGTCCTGTTTTGTTTGATAAGACCTTAATTATGGTTCCATTCCCAACTAATGCTATCTTTTCTATCAAAGCTTCATGTCCTTTTTTGTTGTGGTAATCAAATAAAAACCCATCCAAGAGACCTCTAATGTTGTAACTAGGGGGAAAGTAGCAAGATTTACCCTACAAGGAAGTGCCCCAAAAACCTTTGTTCTTACTTCAACAACTACTTTGGCTAAACCAACATCTTCTTCAATAAAGCCTTATAGCTTGGTGGATCAATTGCATAAAACTCCAGCACAAATCTCTATTTTGGAGTTGTTGAAACTATCTCCTAATCACAAAGAAATATTGAAAAAATCCCTAGTGGAAACCAATGTTCCTATAACCTTAGAGGAGGATAAGTTTCAAAATATGGTAGGAAATCTCATAGCTCCTCATTTCCTTTCACTCTACGAACAAGATGACATTTCTATTACCCACCCTCAACATTTTCCCTTGCATATAGAAGTGTTAATCCAAAGGCATAGGGTTAAGATATTTCTCATTGATGGGGGAGTCGGTCTCAATATTTGTACATTAAACCTTGTCAAGTCTTTAGGGATATCTGAATCATCCATTGACCCTAAAAATAAAATCACCATTGAGGCTTATGATGAGGAAAAAAGGTCTTTAAAAGGTATGATTATTTTACATATCCAAGTGGGACTTATCAAAAAAGATACCATATGTCAAGTTCTCGACATGAAATTAACTTATAATATCCTATTGGGAAGACCTTGGATTCATGAGATGCAAGTGGTACCTTCTACTTATCACCAATGCATAAAATTTCCACATAGTGGTGAGGAGATCACAATTGGAGGAGATTCTAATCCCTTTCAATATAGCAACACATTGAAGCCAAGTCATGAATTATTTATTCCTCACAATAGGGAAGGAGTCATCCCTAATGATACTACTGAAGAACATAAAGAGGAAAGTTAGAAGTTGACATTAAATGTTACTTCCATCTCAAACCCTAATCAAACTAACTCAACTACATCAACTAAAGGCAAGGAAAAGATGAGTTATGAGGGTCAAAATTCACATGAAAATTCAGTTAAGAATTCTACATTGAAGATGGAAACTTTGAAACCTACCAAGGAAGAAAGAGAAAAAGCTAAGAAGGATCAATATAAAAAGATGAGTGAATTGATGCACACCTTTGAAAAACAATGTATAATCAACTCCAAGGGAGTGGGGGAATATTCCATTTCCCTATTTTATTTACCAACCTCTCCTAGGACACATGGCAAGCCATCAAGTACTCATCCCCCTCATAAATACAACTCTCATTTTGTAAGAGAGAGTGATAAATCTGCCTTAGAGAAGGAGGATAATGAAGTACTACAATGGCTCTATAAGGAAGAGGACACTTCAAATCATCCTATGGAAAGGTTAAAGCACATTAACATTCAAATCAATCAATATGGAAAAGGGTATCAAATCATGCAAAAAATGGGATATAAGGGAACATGACCCTTAGGAGTTTGAAATAGAGGATTATTAGAACCCACTGAACCATCTTGGAGATCAAAAGAAGAGAAATCCGGAATAGGTTTCCAGCATAAAGGAGAAAGTGCATGATTTCCATGAACTTGTACACATTATAGGTTTTGAAAGTGAAGATGATTCTAGGGATTATGAGTGGGATTCCTTTTCTGAAGAGTCTTGTCATGACATAGAAGTTGATGTTATTCACACATATGCAACTATTCCCAATGTTACAAGTCCAGATAATGAACATCAAGGTTCAAATTCTACACAAGTGTCAAGTGAACCTCAAGAATATTTAACATAGGTCAAGCATCTAGGACTAGTCAATGGATAGGTGAACCTTGGGTACCTTCGTGGGGGGGCGATTCAAATGTTGTATTTAATCCACGTGCATTCTTTCCCATGGAAATCAGCAAGGACTCTAGTGAAGGAAAATTTGATCCAACTTCCATGGAACATCTTGAGGAAGCCCATGTCATAGACCTAAGTGATACAATATATGAACCTTCAAATGAGGTCATGTCCTTAAACCCTTCGAATGACAATTTTCCAAATGAATCTTTATCCTTAATGCACCCCGAACTCATTGATTGGGATTTATCCAAACCAAGTGACCTATTATACTTTCCTAATGACCTTTCAATGGCCCAATACCTAAATGCAGTTGAGCCATCTTCTTCCATCAATGAATACAATTTGGACATAATGATAGAGGCAAGGAGTCAACCTCTCAATCCACAAAATAAAAGAAAAAAAATATTAAAAAATGAAAAGGTCTAGTGGTGAAAAATACCATGTGGCAGTGCTAGAACCTTAAAAAGTCAAAATATCAGATGTTTCCAAAGGTGAAAACCCAATTGTGGAACCTAAGGAAGAGAGGTTGGATACCCTACCTGAACATGAGGATGAAAGATCACCCATCCTTATTGAACCAACGGAGAAATTTAACATTGGTACTAAGGAGGATCCCAAGTTTATTCATCTAGCAGCATCTTTGAGTCCATCAGAAAGGAAGGAGTTCATCGAATTCTTTCAAGCAAAGAAAATTAACTTTGTGTGGTATTATGCCGACATGCTAGGGTTAGATCCAAGCTTCATAATGCATCATTTAAACATGAAACCTGTAAAGAAAAAATTGAGAAAGATGCACCCTCATGTGGCACTTTTAGTAAAAGAAGAATTGGAAAAGCTCCTCAAGGTTGGATTCATAAGAGTAATTGCATATGCAGAATGAATATCCAACATTATGTTGGTCACAAAACATGACAAATCTATTAGATTTTGCATGGATTTTAGAGATCTCAATCTTGCTTGCCCAAAAGATGATTTTCCACTACCTAGCATTGATACAATAGTGGACTTAACAATGGGTCATTCTATGCTTTCCTTGATGGATGGATTTAGTGGATACAATCAAATCCAAATTGCACCTGAAGATCAAGAGAAGGCATATTTTACATGCCCATGGGGAACCTTTTTTTGGAATGTGATGCCCTTCGGTCTCAAAAATGCCAGAGCAACTTACCAAAGAGCAATGACTACCATCTTCCACGATATGATGCATACCTTTTTAGAAGCTATGTGGATGATATTCTAGAAAAATCACATGAAAGAAAGGATCACTTACCAATATTAGACAATATTTTCACAAGCTTAGAACAATTCAAAGTGAGACTCAATCTAAAGAAATGTGCTTTTGGGGTACAATTTGGTAAACTCTTAGGTTACATTGTTTCTGCAAAAGGCATTAAAGTAGATCCTAAGTACAAGCAATAATGGACACGGAAATACCTAAGAATATTAGCCAAATGACATCTCTTCAAGGAAGACTTCAATCTATAAGAAGGTTCATCTCCCAATTGGAAGAAAAACCACGTGTTTACAAGGTTGCTACATAAAGACACTATTTTTACATGGGATGAAGAGTGTGACAAAGCTTTCACATTGTTAAAAGCATACTTGGTGAATCCACCCATCTTAATGTCACCTATCAAAGGAAAACCTTTGTTACTTTACATATCAGCAACGGAGAAATCTTTAGGGGTCCTATTGGCACTAGAAGACAATGAAGGAAAAGAAAGAGCCATTTACTACTTGAGTAAAACATTGATAAAGCATGAATTGAACTATAGCTTCATGGAAAGGGCTTGCCTAGTTGTGGTGTTTTCCTCTAAAAATCTTAGACATTACATGTTGATGCATAAAGTGAAGTTAATTGCCAAAATTGATCCTTTGAAGTATCTACTTAGTAAAGCAGCCCTAACAAGAAGGATTGCAAAATGGGTGATGGTACTCAGTGAGTTTGAAATTGAGTACGTGGATAGGAAAGCAATCAAGGGACAAGTAATTTCTAATTAGTTGGCTGAACATCCTTTAGAGTCTACACATCCAATTCAAGTGGAGTTTCCTGATTCAAAGATTGTTAATGTGGAAGCAAAGACATGGACTTTATATTTTGATGGATCCTATACTCAAAGTGGTTTACGGGCAGGAATTCTTTTGATCACACCTCAAGGTTACACAATTCCAAAATCTTACAAACTATTGTTTCCTTGCACAAATAATATTGCTGAATATGAAGCTTTGGTCATAGGTCTCAAATTGGCTTTGGAATGGAATGTCAAATAATTACAAGTTTATGGAGACTCTCAATTAGTCATCAACCAAATCAATGATGAATACAAAACCAAAGCTGAAAAATTGATGCCATATAAAAGGATGGTGGATGATTGAAAAAAATATTTTTCTTTGATTACTTTTGAGAAAATTCCAAGAGACAAAAATAGAGCAGTCGATGTAATGGATACTTTGGCTTCATTACTCCAAATGCCTGATCAGAATGCGAGGTATGAATTCTTGGTGGAAGAGTTGGAAAAATCAGCATTTGACTTACTCGATACCCAAATAATTTCCCTTCTTAATGGACATGACTGACCTTGGTATGGACCAATTTACAATTATCTTAAAAACCAAACCCGAGCTCAAAAATGACATTTCATAAGACAATCAGCTCATTATACCATCCTATCAGACACATTGTATCGTAAGGGTCTTGACAGAACGCTCCTTAGATGTCTAGAGGAAGAGGAATCGAGGTTAGATTTAAGAGATATGCACGAGGGAATTTTTGGGTCACATTCTAGTGGATTAAATTTAGCAAATAAAATCCTTCGCATGGGGTATTTTTGGAAAACCTTAGAAAAATATGCTTGTTAATTTGTGAAAGTTTGTGCTAAATACCAATATCACGGAGACATGAATCATGCACCTGCACAAGAATTACATCCATTTGTCACACCATGACCATTTTATCAATGGGGTTTTGATCTAATTGGCATGATTTACCCACCATCTTCTAATGGACATAAATATATCCTCACAGTGACATAATATTTCACTAAATGGGTAGAGGTCATTCCTTTGACAACTGCCACGGGAAAGCAAATTTCCATGTTTATCCTTAATCACATCATTTTTTGATATGGTATTCCTCGTGCCATCATTACGGACAATGGAAAACAATTCAAGAACAAAGATGTGGATGAACTTTTTGAAACATTTCATATTATTCACCATTCTTCCTCCATTTACTATCCTCAAGGTAATCGACAAGCCGAGGCTATAAACAAGAACATCCTCAAGATATTGAAAAGATCAGTTGATAAGTCAGGAAGAGATTGGCATATTCAGATAAACCCAGCATTGTGGGCCTATAGAACTAGCATCTGTACACCAACAGGAGCTACACCATTTTCCTTGGTTTATGGGGCCGAAGTTGTTTTACCCCTAGAAGTTGAAATACCATCCCTAAGAGTATCACTACATGGATTAATCATGAATGAGGATTATAGGGTTGCCCAACTTCAACAATTGGAATTGTTGGAGGAACACCAAACACAAGCATATGATCATTTGAAAGTGTATCATAATCAAATTTCAAGAAACTATAACAAGCACATCAAACCAAGAGCCTTTCAAGTGGGAGAATTAATGTTAAGAGACAACATAAAAAAATAAGGCAGATAGGGAAAATAAAGGAAAATAGGAAGCAAATTGGCTTGGTCCTTTTATAATTGTTTCTTATTTTGGAATGACAACATACAAACTAGCTGATTGTGAAGGGGATGAGTTGCAAGAACCCATTAATAGCATCCATTTAAAGAGTTTTCATACCTAATCAGATGAAAGAGAATCATATGAAAGAGTATCTGATGAGTTAAAATCTACTTTGTACATGAGAAAAAGTAAAAATCCAAACAAAGGAGAAAATATCAAAATACAAAAAAAAAAAATCAAAAAGATCAAAAAAGCCAAAAATAATGGAAAAGTAGAAAAATTAGAAAAATGAGAAAATTGAGCATGTAGAAAGTAAAAAACATTGCAAAAAACAAAAATGTTGTCTTGGTGAAAACCTAGCAAATAGTCGCCTTGATGATAAAAAACAAAAAATCAAAAAAAGAGAAAAGTGCCTTGGTGAAAACCTAGCAATAAGCTGCTTGGTAGAAAAAAAAGAAAAAAAAGAGAAAAAGAGCAATAATCCCAAAAGGTGAAAACCTAGAAACAAGTGCCTTTTGTCCCTTAGGTCTTTCCTAGTCGCATTTGTAGATTTTTTTTTCGCCATCTCATTTGTACATATCCTCACTGCATCTGCCATTTGTGCATAGTCATAATAAAGCCTTTCAGCTGCATTGTTGCATTCTAGGTTTCATAGTGCCCTAAGTTTCACATTGATCACATTTATCACTTGAGGGCAAACATCTTTAGTTTTGGTACCAAACATATTCACAAGTGCAACATTTTGGTCACAAGACAGAAGCAGATTTTCACAATTCAGAGGAGAGATGGTTTTGGAACCTTTGATGGATATCATTGTTCAACCCTAAATAGTTTGATCCTACAACATGATCCTTGAGTTTCATTGAATTATTTTATCAGGATTAACAATTAACAATACCCTAAATGATCAGAATGTTTGGAATTCTTTTTGAAAATCTTGATACATTGCAATACACTTGAAATTTTTGATGAGTTTTTCATTGACTTTTTCGAGTCATGTATTTTTAGCTAATTGATGATGTTTTAATTAGATTGGCAATGATGGAGACATGATGTTTTATTGGCTTTTGTGTGACTTTTTTGAGGAAGATCCTTTAACTTGTGTGAATTTGTCTAAGGACATGGTCATCAAAGAACCATCAAGGACATTCAAATAGGAAGGAGGGTCAACATTTGTTTGTTTACACAAAAGGATACCTTGGTTATTTAGATCTTCAATATCTTAACACCAAAATCCACTTGCAACATTGAATCCGTTGAAACCGGTATTCTTACTCCCGTAGTTGGTCATTCAACTAGTGAGGGTTGTACTAGGTTCCTAAAGAGGTTACCAAATGAGATGAAATTCATATTCATATTCTTATGGTCGTAGTGGCACCAGTAAGGATTGTATCGACTCCTAGTCACATAAGGCTCAATGATGAAAATATATCTCTTTTTGCATTTCTTTCACAAAAAATAAATGACAATTAGTTTCATTGCATTGCATATTCATGTTGGATAAATTGCATTATTTAGATAATTTTTCCAAGTTCAAGGGGGTTTATCATTTTGGGGTTACATCAAATTCAATGGTTTCATATCAATTATGTGAGATTATCTTTTGCATCCATTCATAGCATTACTCATTAATCATTATATACATATCTTGCAAACATTAAAAGAAAAGATACATGAATCATTATTCATTTATCCATTCATCTCTTAGAATTGCATTTCATAAACTAAGTTGCATACATTAAAATCCCAAAAAGATAGTTACATTCATTTTACCATTACATTAAGTATTGCATCCATAACATTGCATTGCATAAGCCATATATCATCATACGATCAAAATCATATAGCAATAAGTTGCATAAACATCATTTGCATCCATATATCTATGTCATAATCTAAGACATTGCATCCATAGCATAATAAAAAGAAGTGCATCATGGACATAATGTAGATCTGCATATAAAGAAATCTCACATCCAATCAACATCAAAGGGAAATCAAAGATCATCATAGATAAATGTCCATCATCAAATGTCTATAAAAAATATGTATATCAAAGATACATCAACAAAATAATCCATACATCAATCCTGATCAAAATTCCATATGATACATCAATGCAATATCCAGATATCAATCTCATATCTATCTCAATACCCAGTCGGGCCACCTAATCCATCTCCAGCAGCACTTGATCCATCCCCTGAACCATGGGGACTTTTGTCACCTGCTCTATCCTGAGTAGAAGGTGGTGTCTGACTCATGCTAGCACTCGTAGGTAACTAAGCCATCATAGCCAAGAACTGTTGTAGCATAGTGGTCACATGATCCAATCGTCTAGTAACTGTAGTCATGCCTACCTGTAAACCCCTCACATCCTATACTAAGCCATCAATAATAGGAGGAACTGGTGGTTCCTGTGGTGCATGTGGTGCTAATGGTACCTATGGTATCACATGTATCTAAGGTGCATCCTGAACCTGTGCTGCACTAACCTTTGGATCTACCTGAGAAGATACCTTTCTCTAAGGGGATGCTGGTGTCTGTGGATCCTGACCCGGTATAGGACCCTGTAAGGGAACTTGTCTAGCTTCATGTACTCATCTATTTATTTTTCTATCCCAAGATGTAGATGGACTAGCCTGATCCTATCTCTACATCGGTACATATGCTCGCATTTATCTTGGCTGTCCAAACCCACCACCTTGAGCCCTAACATGCCCATGTCATGTAGCTCTCTATACCTGAGGAGCCCTAGGTACTCTCTATACTCTCTATCTCTGTGGTTTCCTACCACCACCACCACCACCATCATCCCCATCTCCACCATCATCATCAGACAACTCATCAACATCAGGAATCAACTTTGCCAAATCTATGAATCTATTAAATCTATGTCAAGAAAACCACTCTCGATACTCAGTGAACATCCTTGCATCAGCCACATGCTCCATCATGCCCCATCTGACATGACCTAGCCACTCAATCTCTGCATAGGCAAACTAATAATCTACCTGAGCTCCCCACATGGATCACTCTGCCTGCACTCTAGCATATAATGTCATACCCTGTGACATATCCTGTACATGACCATACTATCGGAGAGCTCATCCAAAGCAGAATCTCTCTATACAAAGTGGTGACCAACCAATCATCCAACAAGGGGAAAACATATATGGAATCTCATCATCATCCTCTCTCCATCCCTCGCAGCACAAGTACAGTCTCCATACGACCTAATCAATATCGTCGATAGTCCGACGCCAGAACTCAACCTTGCCCAGACGATGCTGGACAGTCATGCCATCATATAGAAACACGTAAGGATATCCTTGACCTTGCACTCATGCTAATATGGGTCTGGTAATTAGGATATGATCCCAGGTCCATAGCTATAATATAACTGCACCTGCTGATATAGCCGCATTGTGCCTGTAAAAAACCTCATGTAAATCATGATATAGCTGGGCTAATACACAAGATCCCCAATCCAATCTCTGAGGATGAGCAATCAAGTCCTCTAATATGCGGCCCCACCTAACTGAAAAGCCATGACCTCTCTTATCTGGTAAGAGAACTCCTCTAATCACTGCTCCTAACAAGGTTGGCAAAGTAGGAAAAGAAGTGAACTGTGCCCATGTAATTTTGTCATCATCAATAGTGTCATCTCCGAACACTCGTCTACATGAGATACCATCGTAGACCTTATCGTAATAAACCCACTCTCCACGGGTCAGGATCCTCAACAATCTGTATACATCCTCTGGCGTGATAGTCATCTTGCCAATGGGTAGATGGAAGGTGTTATGGTTAGAGTGCCAATGCTCTACCATAGCTGTCAATAAACCTTGGTTCAGCTGAAACTGAGGGAGATCAAGAAGGAATCTGAGCCCACATGTCTCGATCGTACATCTCTCTGGAAAGGTCAGCTCATCGACCAGATCAAACACCCAAGATGCTACATTCCGTATGTATAACTTACGGTAATATGCCTACATTTTGCAAACAAAGTGAATTATATTAGCATCTTTCTATTGGTGGATCATTTTAAGTCAATCAAACATATTCAATCTATCTTTTCTCTTTTTGAGAGCATCAACCTATTGTTCCTGACCTCTAGATCTTGAGAAGGGATCAATTTGACAATATATTTTAATCAATCTGATTGACACATCAAACATTCACTGGTATGTTTATTCTAATATCCTAAACACTAAGTAACATCATGGAATCACATCTTTCTAGCTTGGAAATCAATCTAGTCATCCAAATGATCAATCAAAGACAATTTGTTTTATCTAAAACTCAGGTTTTCATCAAAAATATTATAGGCATCACTTGATTAAGTGGACACATCATTTCATGCTATGCATCATTGAAAACATCATACGCATCATTCAAAGTTTTGGATGCGTTGCTTTACAGCATACATGGCATTACAAAGTCCTAGGCGGCATTTCAACTTTCCTAGGCGACATTTTAAACTTAATTTTGCAAAGGGTTTCCTACGCATCATTACAAACATGGGATGCAAATTTTAACCTAACTTCTAGGCATCGTTGAACACTTCCTATGCATCATTTAACTATGCAGAGGCAGCATTTAACTACGCTAAGCATCATTCGAAAGTTCCTAAGTGGCATTTTGCTAAATTTAATCTAACAAGCATAAAAATTGACAATAAATGCTATCAAAAAGAGCAATAAATTCACTATGAAGGTTCACATCACTTACCAGAGATCCATAGTCAGGAGGTCTCTGATACCGGAGTGCTCTCTGGAACCGATGCTCTCGAATAGGGACCACCATGGCTTTCAATCACAGCAGGATCAGAGCAAAATCTCAATAGTCAAAAGTGAAAATGAATAGTAAATTTGGGTTTTTCAACCTATATAAGCTATTTTGACCTAATTGTTGAGAGATTTTTACCCCATGAGACCCAAATTTGCATTTTCTCCAAACTGGGACATATGGTGATCTTATCATCATCATTATTAATATTTTCATAAAAGAAATCATTTGGATCTACTTTTTACATCAATCTCATCATATTCTGCATCTGGACATCAAAATGTTTTCATTTTTGAGGGGGCATATATCATCATATCATCAAATCAGGATTCCACATCATATTTTATATCAAATCTGGGGCATTAAAATTTCAAATCATCAAATCAGGATTCTGCATCATATTTTATATCAAATTTGGGGCATTAAAATTTCAAACCTTTATCAGTGGGGCATTCTATCAAATCGGATTTTTATCAATCAGTTGTGAAATAGGTTTTATCAAATCAAAATCAGAGTTTCAAATCAATCAGTTGTGAATTAGGTTTTATCAAATCTTATCAGAGTTTCAAATGAGCGTTTCAAATCAATCAGGTTATCAATATTAGATTAGGTTTTATCAATTAATCAATTAGTATCAAATCAGTGATTAGGACATGCAATTTTCTTTGAATCAATGCGCTTCGTACATCAATTCAAAGAGGGGCATTTGTAGACACCTAAAATTAACCAGGTGTCCTAGAATCATCCAAATCTGCAAATCTCAGCAAAATGCTTCAAAATCAATTCAAATGGACATTTATCAATTAAATTGGTATTAAATCAAATAAATCAAAGGATTAATTAACAATGACATTAAATAATCAAATATCAGCCTAAAAGGGATCAATCAAATTATATAATTGATTTTAATCAATTAATTGTATAGTTTTAAATCAAAAATCAAATTGAACCTATTCTCGTACATCGCTAATTTAATTAATGAATTGAATTAAATAAATCCTAATATCTTTCAACATGAATTTGAGCAACCAATGAGAATTGAGAACACAAAAGCACATGGATCACTCCTAAATTTGAATCTCAATCACTCATTTTCAACTTTGAATCTCAAT
>MU224535.1:1178404-1191566 GCA_018584345.1 Thuja plicata
TGAGGGCCTTCATTTTATATTTTTACACATCCATGACTAGAGAGCTATGGATCGATATTTGAGGCCTCATTCTTGAGCAACCTTGAATAGAATGATTCATAGAAGTGTGACAACATTTATGCACACAGTATTGAGTTTTAGTTTGTGTTTTGATTCAAGGAGGTACATGTTTTATGTTCTTATATTAGAGTCGACAAAGTTAATGTTATGAGCCTATGATAGAGTGTATAAAATCAAGTTTTTGATGCAAAGATAGATGGATATTGATGTGATGATATGCAATTGATATAGATGTATAGATTGGTAAACTATGATATATTTGGAGCCTCATTTGAACTGTATTGGCATTATTGATGGTACCAGTCAGTTCAGTTTTGGGACTGTAAATTCTTTCTATATTGTAATCTATATTTGATTAGGGAACCCGAATGAGGGCTAGATCACTATTTTGTAATTGAGAAGTGTGCTCTAGGATGTAAGCATGAATGCATGTACATTCACCTCTTATGTACTTATACCTTTAACATGGTACTTATTATTACAGTACTGAGATATTTATGGGTATCATCCCCACCAGAAATTTTCCCTTAACTGAGCTTTCCTCGATAACAAATCATGATGTTATGATGTGGTTACTATTTATATTCATATGTTTACTTTTTGTTACTTGTGGAATTAAGTTGTGGCTTTGGTTTATTAAGTTTAAATATACTATTGCACTGATTCACCCCCCTCTCAGTGCTTCCTAATCCTAACAATTGGTATCANATCCCTATTTCTTGGAAGAATCTTAATAGCTTGAGGAAGATCTTTATGGAAGCATCTATGAGTACTCAGAAGCAGCTCTTGAATGTACTTGAAGATATGGATAAATCCAATTCTCACATTCATGATCTAGAGAGAAAGTTGAAAGAGGTTGATGAATTCCTTGTCAATTTGAAGGAGCAATTGAAGTAGTATAGAGGCAAAAGGAAGGACATCGTGGATTATTTATCTCTAAAAGGCAGTGACTATGCATCTACTGGAGAGAACAAACCTAAAGAGTATGATTTGACTATAAAGGAAAGAGATAATCCAAATAATGAGATGGAAGACATAGAAATAAAAAACCATTGAAGAAATGGAAGCAAAAAAGACACTTGAGAAATCATTGAAGGAAAAAACTAAAGAATGCTCCAAGATGAATAGTGAATTAGGATAGTTGAAATTTTTTCTTGAAGAATCTAAACATAATGAGAAAGAACTGGAAAGAGTTAAAGAGATATTGAGAAGAGACCTAGTTAATGCCATAGAAATTCAAGAAAAACTCAGATCTAACTCTAAGAATCTTGATGAACAAATTGCAAGTTAAAGAGCATATGGATATAAGCATGGATTAGGGTATGAACAAGGAGAATTATCTAAAAATGTGGAATAAAAGGAAGACCAGACTGATAAACCTAAGGAGACACCCTTGAAGCAAAAAATTGGATAGTGATTCAATGGTAGATGTTATACATGCAGTAGGCTTGGACATAGGGCAAAGGAATTCCCAAGAAATTCAACACCTTTTTTTGGTTATGATTTCACATGATGGCAATATGGACACAAATCTAAAGAATATAAATCTAGATCCAGACCTAATACAAGTGGAGGCAACCCTAAATTCTACAAATGTAACAACTTTGGACTAATTGCAAGGAATTGCAGATTGAAGAATAACTCAATAAATTGGGAGATCTAATTTCAGTCCCTTGGCATCATGCATTTAAAAAATAGTACTGATGGACGGATGAAATTTTTGACCCTAAATTTTTCTCTAAAGGTCTCTGAAAATGCACTTTTCTAAAACATAGAAAAAATACATAAAAATAGTTTCCCAATTTTTCTCATTCTATCGCTTCTGCACTGCTTGAAACTACCTAAGTTTCCTTCACAATGCCGAGTTAGATGACATCTACATAAACATTAGCTACTCAATATCAACATATAATCTTGACCATTCATCCCTCAACTACCTAACTTAACCATGGTTAGACCTAACTCACCCCCAAGACCTTGGAAAATCCAATAAATAGTGAGCATTCCTTTTTCATTATCATCCACCTTCATTTATAGAAAGAGAATTATACTAGTTTTCCTATATTAGCATCATCATTTATAGGGATGTTCTTAGTTTTAGTTGATTTCATAGTTAAATTTGCATTGTTGGGTTGGGTGAGAGGTAATAATTAGAGAAATTCTCATAATTTGTTGTAGTAGGAGAATATGGAAAAAAAATGGAAGAATTTCTAGATTGATATTGTTGTTAGGGAGGTGAAATGCTTGCATTTTCATGAAAATGAGAAGGGAAACTTTGTTGTCTATAATATCCCTCCATATCAAGGATAGGGAAAGAAGGAGATCTACATGGAGATCTAGGTACATACCATCAAAATTAGCAAAAACATTCTAGTTACAAAGTCACCGGATGCTTGAATAGAAGTTCTAGATCTAACCAAACTACTTTTACAATGGGCCTGTAGGTCTTTTATATAAAGAGATCCCTAAGCTAAAACTCTAAAATGTCATTGAAGAAGGGCCCTGCAAATGCCATGTGGAAAAATCCTTGTTGCAGTTGTTATAGCTATCTTGGAATAGTTTGTTGCATCACTACTCTTCCTCCATGTGCATGACATGGACGCCACCTGAGCCTAATTCAAACCTCCTCGCAATCATGAGGGAATAAATTCACAATTACACTCTCAGTAGTTCCTCATTTTTTGTGTATGGAGGTGATCACATTTTTAGTTCAAATCTGCCTTCGTCAAGATTTATATTTGGATGAAAAAGTATAATTCTACTTCAAAGGATGTAGGCCCCACCACTTTTGAATTATGCAACCGCAAACTAGACACATGTCGCTACGACAGAACTTGGAGAGTGGACACCTTGCGCAAAGGCCTTTGAAACTTTGTAGCACTAACTTGTGGAGCTGTGATGGGAATTTGTGAGTCTTTGACTTCTCTTTAGCCTTCAAAACTCTTCGGTGAGGATACATGGTGCTCATCTTACCTTGAAAAATATGGACCCTGCCACTTTGAAAGATGTGACCACAGAATGGACATGTGGCATGTTGGTGGTCTTCCATGAGTATTTTCCTTCCATTTTTTCCTTTAGAAATCCTACAGTGCTAACACATGACACTCTCAACAATGAGTGCACACAAAAAGTGAAGGAGTTAAAAGGACAAGAGCTCACGGACAAGGTGAAAACCACATCATTTTGACAATTTGCTACCCCAACTTTGCGGGGTCATAACCTTTAGCCCATTGATTGAAATTGGCAAAGCCATATTTCATTGGAAAGGTCTTTAGGAGATCTATTTTCAATCCCTCAGCACCATGCCTTTGACATAGAGTGTTGAGGAATGAATGAATGTTTTGAACCCAAATTGTTTTCTGAAGGCCTCCAAAAATGTATTTTTTTGAAACATAGAAAAATTACCAATTTTTTTTCTCAGGTTTGCTCATTTTGTCACTTCTCAACTCCTTCAAACTGGCTAAAATGCCTTCAAAATGTTAAGGTAGAGAACATCTACATTTTCTTGACTCATAGGGGATTTTGACCTACTAAGAAAGAACTCTAGAATCTCTGGTTTTTCAGACTAGAATGCCTTATCCATTGGACACAGAGTCTAAAATAAAGGAGCCTCAAATAATAGACCCACCTTAAAACAAGAAGAGACACAAAAACTTGTGCAAGAAAGCACTTGGGGGAAAATAAGAAAACTCCTAACCTACTATATACAAAGATTTATATTGAAATAATGTTAAACAAAACCATTAACTAGCTTGTTGAAATAATTTTCCTTCCTAACCAGCTTATGATACTTTGCATGCTTCTGGGTAGCTAGCTAGAAAAAGAAACTTAATAGGCACCCAACATGCCAAAATTCCTTGCAAAAATTTAGAACAAGAAATCTCACTCATGTTTGAATTTTTTTCTCCTACATTGAATGGGTAAGCTAAGCTTTCTCTCCTTGATGCTCATCTTCATGCTCAAAGGTGAGCATGACTAGTTGCGACTTGCAGGCTTGAATTAGATGCCTAGTGGGGAATCCTCTTAAAAGATTTGTTGCTCTGATCATTTTTTGGCTAGAAGGGGTTGAAGATGATGACTTCTCTAATGGCATCTGGACCTCCTCTTTTTTCTCCTACTGCACAAGATCTTCCATCTCAGGAGGTGATGGGTTAGTGTCAAGGTTTGAATAAAAGACCTCTATTTCATGCCAAAATTGGTCTTTTCTCAACACCTCCTTTATTTCTTTTTCCTCATGCTCTAAAAAGTGAGGAAGCTCATCAAATAAGAGGAATGAACCATATTCTTCACTTTAATCCCATGTCTCTCTAGTGCCTTGCTACTGCAACTGCTCCTCCCTGTCTTCCACAAAATGGGGGAGCTTAAAAAAAAGAGAGATCAGATCTTCCTCCATTTCTTCTTCTTCTTCTTCTTCTTCTTCTTCTTCTTCCTCTGCTTCCTCTACTTTTTTAGGCATTTCCCCAACTTTTTAACCAAATGGAATAGTGTATAACTAGATGGCCATGCCTATTCCATACTCACCAGTTTCCTGGTCCTTTCATTAGTAGCAGCAAATTACATTGCAAGAAACTTCTCTTGTTGTTTTTTGATGACCTCAACTTGTTGTTGTAGAATCTGATCTTGATAAGAGAGCCCATGTTTTCATCAATGATATTCTTTCTCCTCCTTAATAGCTCTCAACTATGCCCAGAAATTCAACATCTCCCTGCAACTTAGATTTTCCCCATTTTGGGTTGGGCAGGAGAGTAAGCATGTTGGTAGGAGCTGAAATAAGCCTCCTCTTGATGGTAGGCACAAGGAGGTTTCCAAGAAGTTTCTGCAAGGTTGGGTAAGAGGTAAGCATTAGGAAACTTCTCATAATTTTCTGTAGTAGGGGAATATGGAGAAAAAATAGAATTATTTATGGATTGATATTGTTGGTATGGATGTGAAATGATTGCATTTTCATGGAAATGAGTAGGGAAACTCTGAAGTCTATAATATCCCTCCATATCGAGGCATATGGAAAGAAGGAGATCTACACCCAGATTTGGGTATGTACCATTAGACTTAGGCTAAAAATTTGGTTATAGAGTCGCTAGCTATTTGAAATCTACCTCTTAAAGGCTGAAAACACTAAATAATGCACTGAATCTTAAGATGTGAAAACTCAGTCCCAACAAGTGTGCCATAAAACTGTTTTTCCCTAATCAAGATCCCACCTGAGGTAGGGTAGTCTGAAATTTTCACAGGGGTGGGAATAATTGTGCCTTGTGAAATGATCTTTAGGGTTTTATAGAAGTCATATCTTCACCTTGATGTTTTGGGAAAGGGGAAGGAAAATTAGACAAAAACTAACACAATGCGCCATAAATTTTGAAACCCTTTGAGTTACAATTAGGAATGGTAATAACATAAGACCCCAAAAATGAGCATAGAATGTCAAAGACTCTTTATTTTTTGAAAGAGAACATGGTGGAAAGACCCTAGACATAGGCCAAAACATTCATGTCTTTCCGCAAGAAGCACCCGTTAAGGTTTGCAGAGAATATTCTTACTATACCACTAAAACCACTATTCTTAGAGAATTTCATTCACCAAAATGACATCGTATAACCCAAGACCACATGAATTGAATGAGTAACCAGATATTATCCAATAAATTATGAATCAAAATAGATTATAAGATCCTTAAAGCAATAGATAATAGTGACAGCCATTCAATATTGGCATGAAACCTTAAATCCTTCACAAAATAGTAGAAACACACAGTAAAAGAAAATTGGGCATAGTCCAGTGTCTCTTCTATTGTTTATGTATAAAATATAAGTATGGGGTCTAAAAAATGAAATACAACTATTTTCTAAGTGTCCTTTTATACAGTGAAAAAAATCCTACAACAGAAGATCTAGATCTAATTGAAATCCTTTTACAATGTGCCCGCAGGTCTTTTATAAAAAGAGATCCCTGAACAGAATATTGAAAGCACCATCAAAAAAGGGCCCTACAAATTCCATGTGGAAGAATCCTTATGGAAGTTTATACAACTATCTTGACATGCTTGGTTGTGTCATTACTCTTCTTCCACATGCACAACATTGATGCCACCTGAGCCTTCTTTAAACCTCCTCGCAATCATGAGGGAATAAATTCCCAATTTCACTCGTAGTAGATCCTCATTTTTTGTGCATGGAGGTGATCACATTTTTAGATCAAATTTGCCTCCCTCAAGATTTGCATCCAGATGAAAAAGTATCATTTTACCTTGAAGGATGTGGCCCCATTACTTTTAAACTATGTGACTACAAACTAGACACGTGTCACTATTATAGAACTCAGAGAGGGTAAACCTCACACGCACACCTTTGAAACTCCACAGGGCTAACACGTGGAGCTCTAGCATGATTTTAGAAGTCTTTTCCTTCCCTTTCACCTTCAAAACTCTATAGTGATGACACGTGGTGCTCATCTTGCCTTGAAGGATGTGGACCCCAACAATTTTGAAAGATGCAATCAGAGACCAGACATGTGGCACGCTGGCGCTCTTCCTTGAGTTTTTACCTTCCTTTTTTTCCTTTAGAAACCTTGTGGTGCTGACACGTGGTGCTCTCTGCATCAAGCGCACTTAAAAATTTAAGAAGTTTAAAGGAAAAGAGCTCACTGACATGGTGAAAACTACACCATTTTGATAATTTGCTACCCACACTTTGCGGGGTCATAACTTTCAGCCCATTGCTCAAAATTGGCAATGGAATATATTGTTCGAAATGTCTTTAGTAGATCTAATTTTAGTCCCTCGGCACTGTGTCTTTGACACAGAATGTTGAGGGGTGGACAAAAATTTTGACCACAAATTTCACTCTAAAGGCCTCAAAAATGTACTTTTCTAAAATATAGAAAATATAATTTTTCAATTTTTTTAATTATGTCACTTTTGCACTACTTCAAACTACCTATAGAATGTCAAGGTAGACAACATCTACATTTTGGTGACTCTCAGAGGATCTTAGAATGTTGAGAAAGAACCTTATAATCTCTATTTTTGTAGACCATAATGCCTTATCTATTGGGCATAGAGTAAAAAATAAAGGAGCCTCAAAAAATAGACCCGCCTTAAAACAAGAAGAGACACAAAAACTTGTGCAAGCATGCATTTGGAAGAAAATGGAAAAATTACTAACTTGCTATCTATAGAGATTTATATTAAAATAATGTTAAACAAATTCATAAACCAAATGGTCCTACCTCTTCCATAGTCAGCAGTTACCTAGTCCTTTCATTCGCACCAACAAATTGCATTGCAAGAAACTGCTCTTATTATTTTTTGATGACCTCAACTTGTTGTTGTATATTCTGAGCCTAGTAAGAAAGCTCATTTTTCTACAGGTGATATTCCTTCTCCTCCTTAATTTCTCTCAACTCTTCTTGTAAATTTAGAAACATCTCCTAGCAACTGATATTTTCCACATTTTGGTATTGGGCGGGAGAGTAAGCATGCTGATAGGAGCTGAAATAAGCCTCCTCTGATTGGTAGGCACACGCAAGTTTCCAAGAAGGTTGTGCAGGGTTGGGTGGAAGGTAAGCATTAGGAAACCACTCGTAATTTTCTACAGTAGGGGGATATGGAGAAAAAATGGAAGCATTTCTGGATTGATATTGTTGGTAGGGAGGTGAAATGTTTGCATTTTCATGAAAATGAGTATGGAAAATATGTTGTCTATAATATCCCTCCATATCAAGGCATAGGGAAAGAAGGAGATCTACGCTGAGATTTGGGTACGAACCATCAAAATTAGCCAAAATTTCTAGTTACAAAGGTGCCAAGTGCTTTAAATTTGTTTCTTGAAGGCTAAAAAAACTAAAGAATGCCTTGAATCTTTAGCTGTGAAAACTTAGTCCCACCAAGCGTGCCAAAAAACTATTGATCCCTAATCAGGCTCCCGCCTGAGGTAGGGCAGTCTGGAAGCTTCATAGTGGTTGGAAAAATCACACCCAGTGAAATGAACTCTAGGATTTTATAGAGGCCCGCTCTTCTCCTTGGTGTTTTAGGAAAGGGGAAGGAAAATTAGACAAAAACTAAGGTGATGAGCCAGAGATGTTTAAACCCTTCGAGTTACAACTAGGAATGGTAAGAACATAAAACCCTAGAAATGAGCACAAAATGTCACAGCTCTTCATTATTGGAAATATAATGTGAAGGTAAGATCTTAGACATGGGACAAAACATTCATATCTTCCCGTGAGAAGCACCTGTTCATGGCTCCTGGGGAATATTCTTACTATCTCACTAAAATCACTATTCTCAAAGAATTTCATTCACCAAAATGGCATGGTATAACCCAAGACCACAAGCATTGAAAGAGTAACTAGATAAGATCCAATAACTTGTGAATCAAAATGGATTATAAGAGCCTTAAAGAAATAGATAATAGTTACAACCACTCAATATTGACACAAAACCTTAAATCCTTCACAAACTAGCAGAAACACACAGTAAAAGAAAACTGGGCATAGTCTAGTGTATCTCTTCTATTGATTATGTAGAAAATACAAGGAAAGTATCTAAAAAATGAATTACAACTATTTTCTAAGTGTCCTTTTAACATTGAACAAAATCTCCTAGAATAGAAGTTCTAGATCTAACTAAACTCCTTTTACAATGTGCCCATAGGTCTTTTATAGAAAGAGATCCCTGAACTGAATCTCGGAAGCACCATTGAAAAAGGGCCCTGCAAATTCCATGTGGAAGAATCATTATGGAAGTTTCTATAGTTGTCTTAGCATGATTTGTTGCATCATTACTCTTCTTCCATCCACACAACATGGATGCCATCTGAGCCTTCTTCAAACCTCATCACAATCATGAGGGAATAAATTCCCAATTCCTCTCACAGTAGTTCCTCATTTTTTGTGCATTGAGGCAATCACATTTTTGGATCAAATTTTCTTGCCTCAATATTCGTATTTGGATGAAAAATTAGCATTCTACCTTGAAGGATCTAGACCTAACCACTTTTGAACTATGTGAGTACGAACTGGACACGTATTGTTATGACAAAATTCAAAGAGGGGAAACATCACGTGGAGGCCTTTGAAACTCTACAAGGCTAAGACATGGAACTTTGGAGGGATTTTGTGAGTCTTTGCATTCCCTTTAGCCTTCAAAAAACCACAGTGATGACATGTGACACTCATCATTCCTTGAAGGATGTAGACCCTGCCATTTTTGAAAGATGTGACTGCGGATTGGACAAGTGGCACATTGGATGTCTTCCGTGAGTGTTTATCTTCTAATTTTCCTTTACAAACCTCATGGTTCTAATACATGGCACTTTCTACAGTGAGCACACTTTGAAGGAGTTTGAAGGAAAAGAGCTCACGAACATGGTGAAAACGGTGCCATTTTGATAATTTGCTACCCCAACTTTGCAGGGTCATAACTTTTAGCCCATTGCGCAAAATTGGCAATGACATATATCATTGGAAAGATCTTCCAGAGATCTAATTTCATTCCCTTGGCATCATGCAATTGACAAATAATTTTGATGGACAGATGAAATTTTTGACCCCAAATTTTGCTCCGAAGGCCTCCAAAAATACACTTTTTTGAACATAGAAAAAATACTGAAAAAATAGTTTCTCGATTTTTCTCATTCTGTCACTTATGCACTGCTTCAAACTACCTAAATTGCCTTCAAAATTCTGAGGTAGATAACATCTAAAGCTATCTTATCCACTCAATATCAACATCTAATCTTGACCATTCATCCCTTAACTACCTAACTTGACCATGGTTAGACCTAACTCACCCTCAATACCTTGGAAAATCCTATAAATAGTGAGCATTCTTGGTTCATTATCATCCACCTTCATTTAGAGAAAGAGCATTAAACTAGTTTTCCTATCTTAACATCATCATTTATAGCATTGTTCTTATTTTTAGTTGATTTTATAGTTAAATTTTCATTTTTATTCATCATTCTAGATTAACCTTGCATCATTTAGCTCAATTATCATACATTTCATATTAATTTCTCATTTCTAGCTTGTCATCTTTGAGATTTTTATGCAACTAAGAGTATTTAACTAAGATTGATTGAATCCTTAGAACTACACAGCAATGAGACACTCTTACATAGTTATTTCATATTTTTCAATTCTATATCATGATTTGACTATCTAAACTAATGTATCCTTATTGTTTATGTGACCAAATTTTATACTCAATATAGATTCCAATCTAGCTTTTATTTCATATCAGTAATCTTTCCTTTATGCAATTTCATTTATATTTCAAGGTTGATTTCTAAATTTTGGTTTGACAAAGGAAAACCCCTTTCAACCCCAAAAAATGCCATTTTTCAGTGTGTAGGTACAAGTGGCAGACACATCAGGACTTAACTTGGAAAGTACAGGAGGTGACAGGAAAACTGCAACTGGATTTAAGCAAAAGTATAGGGAACACAACAAATTTATGAAAATTGTTCTTGGGTACAAAATTCTCTGGGCATTATGTACATCAAAATCATCTTCAAATGTCAACCATAGTTCAGTACAACTTTATCGTTTCTATTTCAAGTCATTATAGTTGTCTGTTAGTTCTTTGTTAGTCTATATTTACTATAACTTGTCATATTTTCTTATTTGGACTCCTATCTTGGATTATCCTGTCATTTCCTCTCAAATACAACTTCCCTCAATTCATTATTGTGAAGGATCATTAAACTTGTTTATCATTTAAGTCCTACTTGAGCCTATTGGGTCATCTTCTTTATGAACATGTATTTGGGAAAGGAGGAGTAATGTGCATTTCTTCCTTGTTTCTACTATACATTTTGGTGAACCCAACTCATAACATTTCCAATTTTGATTTGGTGTCTAGATCTAATTTTCATACATTACATTGTTATGTTTTAGCCTTTTAGTTATGATTTTATCAATTTAAGATGCATTCATTAATAAAAAATACATACAAAAAAATTTTCACTGATCTCATAGATCTATTTCATTATTGCATTTCCTTTTAGTTCTTGTGTGTGTCAAAAAAAATTTAAAAATTCTATTAATCATTGTATGGATTTTCATTATCTTTAATTTCTAGTTCAATTTCAAGTTTTTTTCAATAATTTTAGGATGCTTTTTTTCATGCATATGATGATAACTTAGTTCTTCATTTCATCCATTGTCATAATATTCCCTCTCCAAAAATTGATCCCACACATGAGAATATTTTGGCACAAGAAGATCTTGTTAATCCTTCTTCAAAGCATATCCCTCCTAAGGATGAGACCTGGAAGCATGATGTTGATCCTTCTCCTTAAATGAGCCTTCCTTATGAAGATATTCATTTCATCCATTGTCATAATATTCCCTCTCCAAAAATTTATCCCACACATGAGAACATTTTGGCACAAGAAGATCTTGTTAATCTTTCTTCAAAGAACATCCCTCCTAAGGATGAGACCTTGAAGGATGATGTTGATACTTCTCCTAAAATGAGCCTTCCTTATGAAGATATTTTGGTGCAAGAGAAGGTTATTTTAACTTACCTTCATCCCAATCCCTTCCCTTTTAGGTATGAAGCTTTAGTAATTTATGATTATCGCTCTCCTAAAGTTTTCTTTATTCATAGAGATGTTCCTATCCTTGATGATTCCCCTATTTGGGATGAACCATTGGACAATGATGTTTATTATTCTCTCCCCCATGAAAAAAACTTAATGAAAGAGAATGATATTATAGTAAAGAAGACTAGTATGACTGACTTCTTTTCTAATATTCCCCCTATAGATGAAGCATTAATAAGTGATGTTGATCTTTCTCCTAAGATGTCCCCTCCTTATGAGCATATTTTTGAGAAAGAGGGGGATATTATAAACACATTAACTTTATTGAAATAAACCCCTTTTAGAGATGAAGTGTTGATGGAAATACCTAATTCTTATTCTAAATATTCTCCTACTCATAAGGATACCTTGGAAGAAGAGGATAATATCATTACCACTTCTAGAGATAAGACCTTGAACAAACAAGAACCTGATCAAGTCACTATTTTCAATGTTTTGGGAAGTGAAAATCCTAATGTTGTTGTCCATCTTCATCAAGATACCCCTAAACCTCCAAATAAACCAATCATTATGGTAAAAGGTTCTCAAGAACCTGATTATCATGTGGTTTATCACACATATAATACAAGGAATAATAGACAGCCTACCAATTTAGTTGTTCCTCCTCCTCTTTCCACTTCTCAACCTGTGCTTCCTCCACTAGTACATTTGAGGTCAAATTCTGACGGCCATTCGTTAGATTTCCAACACTCATTTGTCAGTATTGTGACACATTAGTCTGTCACCATTTTTGCGTAGGAAATTGCAATAGAAGACACATCCATCAGTTTACCAACACCACATTACGTCAGAAACTTGCACATGACAACAGCTTCGTTATGGCATTTCCTGCGGTTCATCCATCGGCATTCCAACACCATGACTTATCATAAATATACAATCTCTGTTAGAAAAAACTGTCGAAAACAAATCCTTTCCGACATTATAACTGTTGGCATACCGACAGTTTCCACCTAATTATGACAGATATATCTGTCAGATATATAGCATTACTGTCAAAGTTTTTGTTGGAATAGCGACAGTCGTGCAGCATTTCTTCGACAGGTTGCCCTGTCGAATGTATAGCATTACAGTCAGAAGAATTGTCATAAATTATGATTCTCTGACATTTTATCTGCTGTCAAAAATCAATTATAAAATGTTGAAAAACCGACGAATATGCACATTAAAGATAAAATAGCTCAAGAGACCATCATAGGTTCTCTCTTTCTTCAGTCTATATTATTGACAGAATGTTTTACCTTTCATTAGTTCATCAAATCTGGGGATTTGAAATAATTTAATAAAATATTTTCATGACGACGTATATTATTTAAGTTGATGTTGCACAAATTTATCTACTTTGCGCACTTGTAGACTATGAGGATGGTGATAAAGAAGCATGGCCATGGTAGGAGATGCTTCTTTATCACCATCTTCATAGTATACAAGTGTGCGAAGTAGATAAATTCATGCAACATCAACTTAAATAATATACGTTGTCATGAAAATATTCT
>MU224535.1:1191666-1212425 GCA_018584345.1 Thuja plicata
ATAACATCAAATAATAGAGATAAAGCACTGGCTAGGGCACGACACCAGTAGAATGCGGTCATTTTAGAGAGAAACTCCCTCAACAATAAAATGAAATGCATTCGAATATGATGCCAGAGGCTCAAAAGATGAAGAAATCACATACCTTCTCCCGTGCTCAGCTGTCGCTCCTTTTCTCCCGCTCTCCAATAGAAATGAAAATGATGACGTTGTTTCACTTTTTTTTTTAATGTATACCCCGAATCTGTCAGAGTTCTGATGGTCAATTAAACACCCATTAGAATACTGACATCATCGGGGCCTATTACAAAAAAAAACACCAAATTTGTAAGAAAAAGTTACCCGTCGGAAACTTCTATCGAAATTTGGCCACAAATGTAGTAGTGCTCCTACACCTCATGAATATGATTTAGTAGAACAACTTTGTGCTTCTTCTGCCACTATATCCTTTTAGGAGCTTCTTCAAAGTTTATCTACATACCATGAAGTGTTACAAAATCCCTTAATAAGCATGACTACTCAATCTCATATGAAAACCAATATAACTTCCATATTGTAATGTATAAATGTGACCAAATCTCAAGCTAAGATTATCTTTTCTCAAGATGAGTTGTCCCCTAAAGAGATTTGAGAACAAAATGATTTTCTTATGGTTTCTATCCTTATGAATGGTTATCTTATTCAAATAATTTTAATTGATAATGGATCTGGTCTTAATGTGTGTAGCATTGATTTGTTACATATGATTAAGGTGGATACTTCATTGATTCAATGTGATTCTATTCTTATCCATGGTCTTGACAATGTTTCTAAAAAAATCATAGGTGTTATAACTTTACTGGTTAAGGTAAGTATTATTATTTTACCTACACCTATTAATGTTATGCCTGATAAAATCACTTATAATATTCTCTTAGGACAGACATGGTTACATGCCATGCAAGTTGTTTCTTCAACCCTTCATCAAAAATTGAATTTGTCTATAACAACTTAATGTATACCCTTGTTGTTGATGATAAGTTCCAAAATTGCTTACAAACTAAATCTGATTCTTAATCCATTCATACACCATTTCAACAAAACATATCTTATTCTCCAAATGATTCCCTTTTAGAAGATAATTTTGGGTCATTAGACTTTATTCTAGCTTTTTTGGGAGAATAAAAACTTCTTAATTTTAACATAGGACCCTTTGAAGGGCCTGGTGTGTCATTTGTTCAACTCGATTCTCTTAACAATTCAGCTCATATTCTTCAACATGGTTTAGGATGTATACAACAATGTGTCGAGACTCATGAGAAAACCTACCTCATACTTGCCTCTTCAAGGCCTTGGTTTCCAACCTTCTCCTTTGTCTACATACCTTCACATAGCATCTAACAACTCTTCTATGCCTAGCCTTAATAAAAAAAACATCTTTCTTAACGCTCTTCATGCTATGTTGATTACTCAACCCAAATGAAAGAATAATCCTAGCCAAAACCTTACGAATCTTCATTTTTGCATGTATCATTGATATCATGACCACTCTACTAATTAATCATCTTTGCTTTACAAAATTTAGATACTCATTAATTATTACATTATTTACATCACATGTCACAATGATTTGGTTTTCAATTATGATTACTTTGAATAATATTTAGGTTCATATTATGTTACTCCACACTATGTGACATTTTTAGCCTCTCTATTGGAGAATCAATGGCATTCGTGGTGGTACAAGTTTACATGTGATCATACTTAGTGAGAAACATAATAATCCTCTTTATCCTAATTTTTGTCTCCAAACATGGGGGAAGGGTAGTTTTTCTATCTCTCTCATCATTCTTAAGGATCCATTTTTTCCTTGGTTCATGTTATCAAGTAGATTTGTACTCCAGATGCTAAGTAAGACTCAAAAAACTTTTTATACATGGGACTACCCTAAGGTTATGGGTTACCTATGATGAGGGTAGACCTCCAGAGAGAGTTGGTTCTCCTATGGAATCAGCTAAAACTATTGACCTCTTGAGGGAAAGAGATATAATTGCTTTAAAACTTAAACTTGACTTGGTGATTCACCTACTTTTAAATGATATCTATTACACTTATCACAATAAGCTTCAATAAATAACCTTATGATGTCTCACAACTCAAAAAACAAGACATGTGATGCATAAGAAGGTTTGGATTCAGCTTTTACTTGAAGGAAAAGAAAATCTTCACAACTTTAACCTGCTGAAACAGAAAACCACAACTTATGACCTACATCTAGCATGAATGTTCTTGCACCATTTATGTCTGAGTATAATTATATTTAGAGGATTCAATAAAAATCACAGGAAAAAAGCTAACTCATTCATTAAAAGTAGAAAAGAGATATAAGAAGGAACAATTGATGTACTTTATTAAGATGAAAGGAAATTGCTTGATGCTGCAATACTCAGAAACAAAGTTACAATACAATCCATCTTTTTAATGCAAAAGGGAAGAGAAAGAACTAGAGAGAAATGAATAAAATAAGCATTATAAAAAGGTCTCCTAGAAATATACATGAAGAGATGGAAACTCCCTTGAAAGATGCTTCAATTTGTGTAAGATAACCTTTTGGGTCAAGCAACTCTGAAAACCCCCTAAAATCAGGATGAAATCTAAAGGAAAGTTTTCATTTTTGGTCTGAAAACCCTCCTCAATTGGTGATAGACCTATATAGAATCTATGACCGATTGAATGTGCCCTATAAATTAGGACTGGGCTCTGACATATAAACCTTCCCCATTTTGGAATTCAGATTCAAATATTGAAACATCTTAAAAAAATTGGAAATGAACTTTTAAAATAATTTTCTCCTGAAAATTGACTTCATTTATGATACTTAAAATTTTGAAATTAAAAAAGGCCTCTTTAAGATTTTTAGATACTCATGGTCATCTCATCAACCTTTGTTGACTATAACTCCAAAATAAACACATTTTTTTATATAATATATGGCTACGTTTATAGTAGTCATACCTTTGTTCCACATTATGGTTTTCTTTGTTCTTGTCCATTTTGTGTATCCACTATCATTCTGACAATAACTCTCCATCTTTATTGATCATCACTGTCTCTTGAATTTTGTAAATCATCATCTTTTCTATGTGACTGATCTCAGTTTTAAAGAAAGTTACTTGGCACAACTTTTCTTGACTGCACTTCATTGATATCATGATAACCGTGACTCCCCATCCTTTTTTCTCTTGGAATAATTGTCTAGCTTTATTTTTCTTCATGATTGACCAACCCTTAAGAAATTATTCTTATACACAATACTATTACTTTTGTCAGTGAACACACTCCTTAACTATTTGTTTTACACGACATTAATGCTTTGTACCTTTTGTTTTGATACATTGCAATGGCATTGTCCTTTCGTTACCATTCCCTCCATTGTCACTACATTCTATGTTCTAATTTGATCCTCCTTTTCACATCCATTTTTGTACAATGAGTCATGTATTTTTTTTAACACTCTACTTAGATGAACTTAAGATGATTCCCTCTTCATGCTAACCCATTTTATTCATGCCATTAATTTCAAGATCTTTGTTGTCTAGACTGATGTTCAAAATTTGTATGTATATATTCTTCATCATTGTCATGTTTTTCATCCATCTCACTGGCTCCTCAAAGCTCATTTTTCAAACTGTGAATACCACTGCCTTGATCAAAATTCCATTGTTCTAGCTATATGGATTTCTACTCCACTGGGTCTTGTTTTTGTTCACATTGTAATATTCTCCCCTTTTAAAATCAATTCCACTATTACTTCGCATCAAGATACCTTTGTTTTTAAAAATTCCTTGCCACATTTTGCTACATATTCATCTTTTCTTTGAATCATCTCACTAATTTCTTCCCTTATTCTCTTCTCTGTACTTTATAATTGTCATCTCATTGCTTGTGATTATTATTAGGGAGCATTATGGATGTTGATTACATCATACCATTGCTACTATTTTGAGAGCTCTAGGCCCTTTTTGATTGTCATAATGATTGATTTTACTATTGTATGATTCCTCCTTGGACTTGATTTATGATTTATTAATTTTTTTCTCATTATATCGACCATTACTACATGTTTTATAGACAACCCCCACAGTGCTCATCTTGACTAAGAGGAGTGCATTATGATTGTCCTCAATCATTTTTTTGTAGAGATCTATCACAAACCTATCTTATTATGATGTTTTTTGGGTGTCTCTAAGTTCATGATACCTTTCCCTCCACTGGTCCATTTTATTCATTGGTATTGTGGTGAAATAACCAACCATGCATCCCCTCTACTTTGCAGACCTGTGACTGTTATTACTGTTGGCCCAATGTTAAGATAATGGAAAGGATGTGTACTGATTCACCCCTCCCCTCTCAATACACATGCTTTCCATTATCTTAACATTGGGACAATAATTGGTATAAGAGAATATTCTCTTATTTTTTAAGGTTTAACAGTTGAAGAGAAAATACCTTACAATGGAGAGGTATACACTTGACAAAACTATTGAGAATCGAAAGTTACAGCTATAGATCTATGTAGAACAATTAAAGGAAGATAAAGAGAAACTCAGGGAGACTTTGATTAAGAGAAATGACATGGCATTTCATTGTCATGAGATTGATTATCATGAAGAAGAGATTCATGACTCATTTGACACATCTGGATCTGAATCTGGTAGCATATCTGATGCATTTGAAGGAATCATATCAAAGCTAACTGATAGTAATCAACATCTTACTGAACAAGTGAAAGCACTATAGATCGGACAATATACACAAATGGTTAGAATGGTTGAAGTCTTGAATGATGCAAAAAAAAGTTGAACAAGATAGAAACATGGTTGTTGATGATAGAAGACAGATGACTGAAAAGTTACAAGAGAAAGAAACTGAGATATCTAGACTTATTGAACACTACTTTGAGATCACCAATCAAGTGGTTGCTATGAATCATGAGGCTAACCGAGTGAATACTGAACTTGAAAAAAGAATAGATGATATTGGTGTATTGAAAGAATAAAATGAGAAACTAAGAAATGAAGTGAAGATGTTACAACAACATAATGAAGTGATTAAGAGATCTAAAGAAAGCAATAAGAGAATGGATGAATTTTTGAACCATCAAAGAGGATTGAATAACAATACCGAATTAGGGTATATTGAGCAAGGTGAATCATCAAATCAAGCTGAACAAAAGAATTTCTACTCAAATCCTAAGCCTAAGAATACCTCTTTCCATCACTGTGCAAAACCAGGCCACACATCAAATGTTTGCAGGAGCAAAACAAAAGGTATTCCCAGAAACCCTCCTAAATTCAATGGTATATACTATAATTGTAATAAGCATGGACATCAGGCACATGAGTGTAGATCCAAGTTGAACAAACCACACAAGAAACCATACATGGATAAATACTGTCAAAATTGCAACATGAATGGTCACACAACTCAAGCATGCAGAAAGAACACAAAGCAGATGTGGAAGCCTAAAGGACAAGAATTGGTAAATTAATCGAGAAGAAAAGGAAATGCTTATACATGGGATTACAAAACTTGGAGAAATTAAAAATCATGTGGAAAATATGGACATATAGAAGCAAATTGTATGAGACTATGATGAATCAAATCTAGGAATTGGTCAAACTCTGGAATGGCATGTTCTCACTGTCAAAAAGTTGGTCACTTAAGAAGAGACTGTGCATACTGAATAAACACGTATGGGAATGGTAGTACAATTGATGAAATTGTGATGATCAAAAATCAAATGTGGAGAAGAGCATCAAATGATAATGTAGGACTAAGCACAACAGTAGGTGTCACCTCATCCAAAGGGTTAGGTGGCTCTACCGTCTCCAACTAAGTAATACAAGTAGGTATGGAACTGTGTTTTGTAATTGTATATCTTACATCAGTTCCAATATTTATTGCACATATACCAAATCAACATGAATAAAGATGCATTATGGCATTTCATATTTGATTACTATGATCTAGTCTAGTCAGTTAATATGTACCTATTTAAAACTGTCAGTTGGTGAAAATGTGATGAGANCTCTACCGTCTCCAACTAAGTAATACAAGTAGGTATGGAACTGTGTTTTGTAATTGTATATCTTACATCAGTTCCAATATTTATTGCACATATACCAAATCAACATGAATAAAGATGAATTATGGCATTTCATATTTGATTACTATGATCTAGTCTAGTCAGTTAATATGTACCTATTTAAAACTGTCAGTTGGTGAAAATGTGATGAGATAACCGAGTTGTTATCACAACCAAGAAATTGTACCATTTACCAAGCTAAAGCATTGATAGTGTTAACCAAGCTTATTTTTTGTTCACTAAGTGGTTGGTCAAATGCATTTATTGCACTATCCTAAATTATTTTATATAAATTTGATTGACGCAAGCTCATTTGGTCATAATGCAATCACGGAGCTAAATAGAGGAGAGAGTGAAAAGTAGCAGAAAACTTTATTCGAGCATTCAACAGAGATTTCAGCACATTTTGAGCATACAGAGGTCAGTTATTATGCATTATGAACTCACCAAGTCAATTGATCATCATTTTATGGAAGCCCTAAATATTCATAACCATGACATCTTCATCTCGTGCAAAGAAAGATAAGCTAGTCAAGGACAAGAAGGTTGTTCTAATCAAGAACTCCACCTGCACGAAACCTAACTAAAAGATCCTTCCACAAGTCATAGCACAACTAGATAATCAAGATGCATTTTTGTCTATTCCACCTAGGGTTTTGTTAGTGCAAGACATGCATGCATATATCCATTGCAAGATTGGAGAAATTGGAGATTTTGAGCTTATGTCTAATTATCAAACAATGTGCACAGACGGGAAGTTGAAGGAAGACCATAAACACTTAGAGGTTAAGGGGTTAACTCATGCCCTAGATTTCCTGAAGGTCTTTAGGAATGAGTGGATCTGCATTGTAATTAGCCAAGTACATGAAGGGAAGGTATGGCTGGATGAACCTAAACAGATAACCAAGGATGTCATTCATGTAGTTATAGGATATCCAATATGTGACAAAGCCAAAGCCCTAAGACACCTATTGAGAACAAAGTTGGAGAAGCTTACATTAGCTGAGTGGGATGGTAGAGGCTTGAAGGTCAACTGCATTAATGATGTTGACTTAAGATTCAGTGTTTATGCCATTGGGTATAAGATATTTCAATCTAGCAGGCCTAACAGTGTACCATGTGGAGCTGCAGATATAGCTTACAAAATAGTGAAGAAGGGTCTACAATTTGATCTTTTTGAGCTATTGAAGAAGAAATTTGAGGAGAATATGAGAACCATCAAGTTAGAAAATAAAAACACATGTACATTTGGTTCCTTACTGCTATACATATTCTTCTAAATGCAAAACTTCTTCCCATCAATTGGTAAAATTAAATGGAAGACAGATAGACCAGATACTGTACAAATAGATGAAATGATCACCAATCTAGGTCCAAATTTTCAACCAATAATGAATGAGTATTTTTCCAAGTTTAAAACCAGAATGAAAAAGAGATTCTAGATTCCACAACAACTTGTAGATAAATACCAAGACAATATGTGTTTTGTAGTCGATACAGATACAACATTGATAAAAGCAGCAGATCCAAGGACTACATGGCTACCTCCAATGGAGTATGAGTTAGATATTGATGTTTCCTGTGATGCAATTGAGAAATTACTAAATGATCCTATTGACAAATTGTCCATGAGATTTGGCACTTATGATTACGCAAAGACCCGGATATAAATTCAGTTACAGGTTCAACAATTGGGTTGGAAAAAGACCAAGATTGTGAAAAAAATTGAAAAGGAAACTTGCTATCACAGATGAGGACTTGGATAAATCTGAAGAGGAAACTGAATAGTAGACCTCAGTCGGTCAAGCAGATGATCCAAATCATGACACAGATGCCACCAATTCAGATGACACACCAGTTGAGGCATCTAATGCCACAAAGAGAAAAAGTATAAAGGATCTATCTCCACCTCATAAAAGATCACAATCATTGACCAGTGATTCACCACCTTTTAAGAATGGTGTAGCTAAAATTACAAGGCCCTCACCAAACTTTACTTATCAAACAAGGAAAAAAAAGGCACAACCGAGAATCCTGCATCGAGATAATGAAAGAGGATATATCTTTGAAACAAAAATGACAAGGATGATTTTGATGACAATCCAGAACAATTCAAGGTTGTACAGAATAATTCATCACCGTCTATAGATGAAATTGCAGAAACAATAAAGACAACCAGACAATTAGGACATCTGAAGATACAAGCATATGAAGATCTATCTACTGAGAACAAGGAGAAACTTGAAGAAGCAATAATAGGTATGATGATCAACTTGAAACAAGTTCTAGATGATTTTTATACTTCTATTCCATCATAATTGTATGATAAAATATCATCAAGATGGTCATATGCACAACAAACTGAGAAATAAATGAGAGAGGTCCCTCTCAGTCTTATTAAAGCAGATTATATAGTTGAGAAGATAGGCAGTCTGATGAAGCAGTATGCCAAAGAATTTCCTAAGAAGGAAAGGACATTGAATATATTGCAAGGAAACTTGAAGGAAGTGCATATTGAGAGCACTCAAATATGGAACAAATTGCTAAATCTATCTAAGGACACCCAGGACACCCATGAAATAACTGATGTTGCATCTACTGAACCAAGTATAGACCTTATGGCAGTTGATGATGCAATAGTTGATAATGTGTTAGACGGTATTCCTACACTCCTGACCAATTTAGGTCACCCGAATATCACAATCATTGATGTAACAGAAGAAGATCCAGATGAAAAGGCCAAAGAAGATGAGTTGATCGGTGCAACCAAGACTATTGATAAACAAGATACATCACAGGTTGCCTGAGCTACTACACCAAGCCAGTTACCTATTTTGATTAAGGAAATTGAGATTGAAACCGAAGCATAGGAAAATTCACCCAAGAAAGTTGTAGATACAAATGAATACAAGGGTGAATATAACGGTAAAGAGACCGAGCATAGTGGTGAAACCAAACAAGATGATACTCAAAAAGATATCACTGATGCTACTACAAAAGAAAAAGGTGAAGGTAACACCCAGATAGCTGATAAAATAGTAGAAACCTCTACTACCGACACAAGTTCCATTACCAAGGCACCTCACCAAGTACTCACATCGAGTACCGCACAAGTAAAGTGAGAAACTGAGAAAAAGGCTTAGCTCACTCTAGCTCTATCACCATCTTCAAGCAGTCAACAAAGGAAGAAGAAGAAAGGAAAAAAGGATCTAGTTACACTGGATGAAATCATAGAGATACCTAGATAGGATCCTAAGACCCTTGATCCTGAATTTCTAAAGAAATATGGTGAACTTTGCACCAGAAAAGATGCACAAGACAAGCTTAGATTATAAGCAAAGCGTGCACAAGTCCTAGAAAAGGAAAAGGAGATCTTAATGCAAGTTGTACCAAATATTACCATTGATGAACAAGCCCCCATATTGGAACAACTTGAGCTGCTCACAAAGGCCATAGATAATCCTGATATAGATGTAAAGTAGAAACTAGAGGAAAGACCAGAGAAGAAGATCCAATACAAGGTTACAAAGAAGATCGTCCAAGCAGTGGCAGTACATAAGGTAACTCTATCAAAATTAGTAAATGGTATAGAAAATATCATATCCCAAGTCATTACTATTCTACATCAGTTATGCACACTAGACCATTTCACTATCGATATTAGTGAAAAACTCAAGAAAATAGATCAAGATCTACAAGCTAGTGCACAAATTCTATCAACCAAGCCATCTGCATTACAGATGCATTATAAGAAGATACTTCAGAACCAGCGATTGAGACATGAATTGAAGAAAGAAGAGGAAGCAATCAGAGAGTAAGTAACAGAGCTCAAGGCTACGTTACTACAACATTTAGAAATGATGCAGAACCATGTGACTCTGGGAAAGAATCTCATTGCCACCCTGGATTTATCGATAACAAAGAGCATATATGATATGAATGCCTAGCTACAATTAGAGCTACTCACCCTCGAACACTTAAAGGAGGAATGGGAGAAATTATTGGAAACTCTCCAGAGTGCCCATTTTGAAAAACTGTAAGTTATGCACCTTTTGTCATTATTTCAAAAAAGGGGAAAATATATGTATATATGTATAGTAAAAGCAGCTACTACAATCAGATTGTTCATATACATATACCAAGTATATACCTAGGGGGAGCATATACAAAGGGGAAGTCATCATGTATAGTATATTATGTATAGTACTAATTTTTTGATAGTAATGCCAAAGGGGGAGAATGTTACTCCAATTGCATATTGAAGTTGTTATTAGTTATCAAGCAGACATAATAGACAGTCAGTGACAGATTCAACACAAGACAGTCGATATATATCACCGAAGTATAGAGTTAACTGAGAGCACTGATCACGCCCACAGTTAACTGAGTATAGTGATACCCGAGAAAATAGACTATACCTAGCACAAACAACACCGAGATACACAAGCATAATTGAATACCACTATAATCAAGATACATAGTATAAACCGAGCACCGAGGAACATCATTAACCGAGTGGAATAGAGTCCACATAAAAAAATTTAATGGCATAATAATCTAAGTAACAAATTTTGAGCCGACCTAGATAATGGTTTACACAATCGAGGAGGACATTAATTACAGATTTCCAGCATTTATTGTTTATGTCTCCTATGATTGTTTGATCAATGTAAATTTTGTAACCATTGATCTTAGGGAAAAGATGTAAATGTTGAACCCTAATTAGGTCATATCATTTTGATATATAATTGTATAGATTTCAATTTTGATATGTATGTTGATCAAGAAATGCTTAAGTATCTGCCATAATACAGACATCAGAGATCAGACAAGGGATTCAAGGACAGAGACCACATTGCAGAAATCAGTTTATAGAACTAAGGCAAGGCTATCGAGTAGAACAGAGCAGAAGGTATTATCATTCACATTGAGGTGATATGTTTTGGATCTGTATCAATAATTTTGAGATTGTATATGTTTCCAATCAACTTGTTGTTACTCTCTAACAATTGTAATAGATACTTAAATCTCTTAACAAAGTAGACTTAACAGTCTTTTGTAAATCTCTTAACCGAGTGCACACATAGATTGTGTTGCTAAATCCTCACACGGGATAGATCTAGTCAATCTTTTTGTTACTCCTAATAGGGTAAGACCATCAAAAGTGATCATTTTGTAAAGCTTTAACAGGCTACCTTTATTACTGTAGTTGTGAAGTTTTGTGGGTCTCATTCCCACCACATTTTTTACCTTCTAACAGGGGTTTTTTGTTATACCAAAATACTAGTGTCAAGTGTACTTAATTGTATATATGTGTTATGTTTATTTTACATGCATTTACATTTTTGTAATGATACTATATGCTTTGGTTAAGCAATCCACTCAGTCGGTTAATATAGTACAGTGAATGCATAGATTTGTTTAAAAAATTTTAAGGGTACTGATTCACCCCTCCCCTCTCAGTACACATCCTTTCCATTATCTTAACATTGGGAAAACAACTGGTATCAAAGCATATTCTCTTATTACTCCCTATCACCACTATTTTCTACTGTCATGAGGAACATTGAAATTCTTAATGGGAAAGAAGTGAACCCCCTTATCAATAATAAATTTATGGATCGGCATGAATGAATTTTGAAAATATGGATGATCTTTCCATTACTATCACTATATTTTTGTTCACTGCTCCTTCCAAACACCCAACAGTCATAGCAACATTTGTGAATTTTGGATGAAATTTTCATGGTATAAATCACTACTTCACTATCATATGACTGCTATTTCTAATATTTATTCACCAATAATGCATTTATCCTTTGTTATAGGTGACAATTCCTTAATTTTCCCTTACTATCTATATTTAATCTTGATCTACAAAGCTTTCCACTTCTAAGAGTTTTCCTTAACTATTGCTCCTCTACTTTTGCATCAAAAGAAAGAAAGAACATCAAACACTACTTTCTTTTCCTACTACCTCATGAAAACTATGTACACATCCCCTAAAGACAATGAGCATTTTTCTTGAAATAGTATATGATTCATCATAGATGTATAATGTATGTGCCATGGAAATTTGAAACATCTCACTATCACAACATTGGTGTTCCCCTTTTTTGTCCACTCTTATGACTAAAAATGACTGTCATCATCATTATTTTGTTGCACTGCATCATATCCTATGTGCCTCTGTTCTATCTACTCCTTCACTACAAACACACCAATGATGCCCTCTTTTGTTTGGTCACTATTTTAGCATACATTATTAACCACTACTTGTATCCACTGATTTAGCTTTTCTGACTGTCATGAGGAATGTATCTTGACTGTGTAATGACATTGTTCTCCTTGTTGTCATGTTCACCTTGGTCTTTTCAAAATGCCTCACAAAAAGGAATGTAATCATGAAAACTTTGAAAGACCCCTCTATGACCTTCAAAATATATTATAGACAATAGATGTATTGTCTTAAAGTAATTTATAACAATAAACAAATGGATACCTTCATCACTACTCTGAATGTATGCCTTAAAACTGCAAATGAGTAATTTTCCATGGAAAAAAACTATCTCTTAAGACAATACATTAGTAGTTGAATATCCACTCCAGGGGCACACAACATGAAATTATGACACCAAAACCCTTTGTCCAAATGCATAGCCTCTCATGAACCCTTGAATGCAAGATAATGAAAACTTACATGTAGAATGAAGATATCCATCTGGATGAAACCCTACCTTCTTCAACATGACCCCCATTATCACTAATATTAATGCTCCAATCTTTAAAAACCTTGCATTCTGAGAGAAACCTGATGGTTTTCCATACAAACACATTGCTATGAAATGTCAAAAACTCTTTGGCATTTAAAAAATGATGTTTCATCTTTTAAAATATTTGAATTAAGGATGAAAGAAAAATCTGCAATCTCTCTAAACCAAAAGTTATTCCCTCAAAAACAATGTTGGTAGCTATAGTTGTTTGGTCCATGTATGTCTCAGAATTATTCCTCATTGGAAATTTGTGTAGAAAAACATTAAACATGCTCCTTTCGCCCTAAAATTTGTATTCTTGAGTATAAATTCATGAAATGTTTCTTTGACCATTTTCTATTTCTTTGCATTCATGAGCTCATTTTTTCTTTTCTATATCCAAACTCTTTAGGAAAGTCTACACATAGTCTAAAACTGAAGAATCTATTGAAAAAAACTCCTCCTAAGATATCTTGATGATCAAGCTACTTTAATAATGAAGTTGATCTGAAGGATACCAATGTTTTTCTCTTTCTCCCCGTTGTTTCTACTTTCAATTGGATGTCATTTTTCATTTCATATTATTTTAGATTTAGGAAAAAATAGGTTTTGAGGGGAACCCTGAAACCCCTTACAGAAAATTACATAAGATTTTCAAAAAAGACCCCTTAGATAGAACCATAAAAAGAAACACTTCTGGAAGAAATAAAACCAGCATACCCAGACCAACACCCAACACTAAACAACTAGCAAGAAAAAAAACACCAAAAAAAACACATAACATGAACATAAGACCTCAAAGACTAGAAATACAAAGCTAGGCCATTTTTCATTTCATATTGTTGTTTCTATGGAGACGTGATTTTTTGGTTGTTAAAACTCTGCAAAAGTTGTTGACCTCTTTGGCTTGTAGGAATTTTAGGGCTTTGATGGCTAGAACTCAACCAAAAACCCAAGCTTGGATCACTTAGGATTTGGATTAAATAAACAACCTTGCCTTTGTTTCCCTCCAAACCATAAAAGTGGATTTTTAACTATATGTAACATGGGGAAACTATTTCAAAATATCCCTTTTACAATATTAAAAAAAAGCATGAAGAAGGATTTTTCTTAAATATGGACTTAAGAACAAGGGCATTTTTTTAGAAAAATTAAAATGAAATTATGAAAGACACCAAGGCATTTATTTTTGACAAACTTGGGATCTTATGATGGATATTTGACCTAGAGGGGAAAATATTTAACATTTTTGGTGATCTCTTAGGGATATTTTCTTTCTAAACAAGGATCAATAGCCTTCATAATACATTGGGCATAGTCGGAGTCTCGAGAGGATTGAAAATAACCTAGGATGGGCTTAATACTTCACTGCAACAAGCACAAATAACAAGCTACCTTCATACCAGACCCAAAAAAACCGTGCTTACGCACTTGGAGGAACAAGACAAGACTGTGAACACTCCTAAACTAGACGAACATGTGTGCCAAAACTTAGGGAAAGGAAATAAATGAACTAAAATATGTGCATCATCAATTTAAAGAATTAAAACCTAACCTACTCTAAGCTAACCAAGAATAACTCTTGGTCAAACAAAACCATTAACTTGTTTTTGAAAATTCCCTTGTCTTGCCACCTTTAGATTCCCTCCATGATTATGAACATCTAAGAAAAAATGAAAAAGCATAAAGTTTTTTAACTAGGTGGTGCATAACAACTTCAAGCATGAAGAGATATTCATCCACCTTCTTGAGTTGGGTGTGCATGAAAAATTCCTTAGGTGGATAAGCTAGTGGGGGATACTCATCTTTGGCTTCAGTTTCTTCATTAGGTGAAAGAATGTCACATTTTTTCCTCTTGGCCTCCAAATGGACTAAATGCCTTATAGGGATGAAAATATATCTCTCCTTGCTGGCCAGGAGCTCCTGAACTACTTATCCAACCTATTCTTGTTGATTGGAACCACTTGGTATATAATCGTGCACACCTTTCTCTTGTTATTCATGAATTACTTCTTCAAGAGGTTGTTTCTTTAACATCAACGACTAAAAAAAATATTTCTAAGTCATCCCAAAATAATTCCTCTTCAATGTTTTCTTTTCTTTTCTGTAGAAGATGACTTCCTTTGACTGTTTTGTATATCTCTTTAATGTTTAATGATACATCAAAAATGTCCTCTTGAATCACAAGCTCTTATTTGGAAATTTGGTCATGATTTAAAGAGTGGTGGTTTGACATCAAGCTTTGAAAAAAAATCCTCAATTATATCTACGAACATACTCTCACCTTCCTCTCGGGAAATATGCTTTTTTTATTGTTCAACTTGGCTGGTACTTTCAACCACATGAGCATGAATTTTTTTTCCTTCATTAGTCAACTTCTCACCAAGTTATTATATATGCCCTTATTGTTGCAAACTTGTTAATATACACATGCTTTATTCATCATCAACAACATATAAAGGAAACTTGTTAAATAAATCAAACAATAAATCATTCTTTTTCTCAACAAAAAAAAGGCATCTCATTGGACAAATCAATTGACTCTTCCCTTTCAGCAACCACCATTTGTTCAATAATTTCTGGCATGTCCGGTGGGAAAATAATGATGATTCTCATCATCTACTGAGAATTTTGGTGTTTTTCTCAGTACAAACAAATTTTGTGGGAAGTTTTTTCTAAACACCATGGTGACTCCAAGTGCATATCTACTAGTTTAAGAAGTCTAAGTGCTAGCATGTTTCACAAAAAAAACCATTTTTACCAGTTATTTTTTATGAATAAGCATGTATATTTCTAATGAACATTTTTCCTATCACCCTCCAGATCAAAAGGATATTATGCATGTGCCTTCATATTTTCCCTATCAAGTTGAGAAAGTTGTCATCCATAGCCAAAGTATATTACCAACAATAAGTTACCAACATGCATATCATGCACACGACCCACCCACCCCTGCACTAACTGCCTAGCAGCCAACATATACCTAAAATAAACCTAAAGAAACCTATTCTATGTCAAATCAACATGCTAGTTATTCCTGTCAGCCTCAAAATACTTAAATCATGGAGGTTAGAGAAACAACAAACATGATCAAATATATATTGCCAGACTTCAACAAGGAGATGGATGATATTAAGAGACATGAAGGATTCAATTTGTACCAAGATTAATGGGCTTATCGAGCTTATCTTAGTGAGAAAGAAGATTTGGATTATCAATCTTATCTTCATGAGCAAGAATTGGAGGCACAAAAAAGGAAATATGAGTAAAATATTAATAGGGAGATCACTACAAAAGAAGAATAGATGAGACTTTTTCTTGTCCAAGTACAACAAAAAAAATCAACTCTTGAGTGTAAGTTTCCAAGTTACATGAAAGGTGAGAATTTTGAGCCTTCCAAATTTGATATTCTTAGTTTTAGAAGGCCACCTTCATTGCAAGAACATGTTCTTAAACAAGAAAACCACCCAGCTGGTACCTTTACAAATATATTCTTTGGGAAGGAAATTCCTAGGTTCAAAATAATATGCTTCATAGAAGATGAGCCTATTCAACCTTCTAAAGTTGATATTCAAGTTTTAGGGCTCATCCTTCATTTCAAGGGCCTATAATACCTCAAGAGAATCCTTGTAAAGAGTCCATTATCTTTCAAGAAAATCCACAAACTACCCAAAAAAATTTACAAAATGAGTCCATTCAAGAGAATTGGATTAGTAAGCAAAATATGGAGTTTCTTGAGGTAGAAGAAAAAGATTTTTCTGGTAATGTACTTGTCCCTGAATTTAAAATTGAAACTTTAGGTCTACTACAAGTGAATGATGAGTATTTCTAGTTAGGACAACAAGATGAAGATAAAATGGTGGTTGTTGAAAGGGAAAAGTCAATTGATTTGTCGAATGAGATGTCTTAATTTGTTGAGAAAAATAATTATTTATTTGTCGATTTGCCTTTATATGTTCTTGATGGTGAAGAAAGCATGGGTATATTACATGTTTTTAGAAGAAAGGTCATATAGAATAACTTGGTGAGTAGTTGACTAATGAAGGAGAAAAGTTTCATGCTCATGTGGTTGAAAGTACCAGCCAGGTTGAACAAGAACAAAAGTATACTTCCCAAGAGGAAGATGAGAGTATGTTCATAGATATAATTAAGGATTTTTGTTCAAATCTTGATGCCAAACCACCACTCCTTAAATCAAAAAATTGTGACCAAATTTACAAATCAGATCTTGTGATTCAAGATGACATTTTTGATGTACCATTAAACTTTGAAGAGAGCTACAAAATAGTCAAAGGCAGTCCTCTTCTACAGGAAATCAAAGAAGATATTAAAGAGGAATTATTTTGGGATGACTTAGACACATTTTGTTCATCATTGGATTTTAAAGAAATCCCTCCCAAAGAAGAAATTCGTGAACAATAAGAGAAAGGTGTGCAAGATTATATACCAAGTGGTTCCAATCAACAAGATGGGGTTGGAGAAGAAGTTTAGAAGCTTATGGCCATCAAGGAGAGTTGTAGTTTCATCCCTAGAAGGGCCTTCTCTATAAGGCATTTAGTCCATTTGGAAGCCAAGATGACAAAACATGGCATGCTTGCACCTAATGAAGAAACTACAGCTGGAGAAGAGCATGACCTACTAGCTTATCCACCTGGGAAAGATTGCATGCACACCCAGCTGAAGAAGGTGGATTAATTTGCCTTCATGCTTGAAGTTGTTTTGCACTAGTTGATAAATAATCTCTTTGTTTTTCATTTTTTTCTCAGTTGTTCATAATCCTGCATGGCATCCTAAGTTGGCAAGAAAAGGGAGTTATTTTAAAAAAACCTATGAATGGTTTTGTTTGTCCAAGAGTCATTATTGGTTAGCTTAGAGTAGGTTAGGTTTTCATTCCTCCAAGTGTTGAAACACATATTTTTAGTTCATTTATTTCCTTTCCCTAAATGTTGGTGCATAGGTTGGTCTAGTTTACGAGTATTTTTAGTCTTGTCTTTTTCCTTCAAGTGCATAAGAATAGTTTGTTTGGTTCTAGTATGAAGGTAGCTTTTTGTCTATGCTTGTTGCAGCAAAGTGTTAAGTCTGTCCTAGGTTATTTTTATTCTTCTTGAGACTCCTATTCCCAATGGATTATTAAGGCTACTGATCCCTATTTAGTAAGCAAACATCCTTGAGAGATTTCCAAAAATGTTAAATATTTTCCCCTCAAGATCAAATATCCACCATAAGATCCCAAGTTTGTCAAAAAAATAAATGCATTTGTGTCTTTCATAGTTTCATTTTAAATTTTCTAAAACAAGACCCTTGTTATTAAGTCCATATTCAAAGAAAATCCTTATTCATGCTTTGTTTTAATACTGCAAAAGGGATGTTTTGAAATAGTTTCACCATGTTACATATAGTTAAAAATCCACTTTTGTGGTTTGGAGGGAAATAAAGTCAAGGTTTTTTTGTTTAATCTAAACCCCAAATGATCCAATCTCGAGTTTGTGGTTGAGTTCTAGCCATAAAATCCCTAACATGCCAAAATAACAAAGAGGACAATAACTTTTACAGAGTTTTAACAGCCAAAAAATTGTGTCTCCAAGGAGAAACTACAACGTTCTTATAGAAACAACAATATGAAATAAAAAATGGTATCCAATTAAAAGTAGAAACAATAGCGAGAAAGAGAAAAGCATGGAAATCCTTGAGATAAACTTCATTACTTAAGTATCTTTATCATGAAAATATCTTATAACAAGGAGTTTTTGATGCAATGGAGGCGGGTGGGTACACCCAAAATGAAGAAATTTGTCCTTCAAAACCTTCTTCCCTACAATCACTGCAAGGATCCAGAAAAATGCCTTAAGGGACCATCAATCACTAATTTCCAAGGTTTCTAATAGGTTGTTCAAACCCCCAACTTACCAATTCTTAATCACTAAAATCCCAAGCAACAAAGAATCAACTATTCACTAGTTGTTCCTAGGGACACCCAAAGAGCAATTTTGGTTTTAGTGTGCCAAATTTAGAAAATGAGACTGAGGAATGAAAAAAAGCATGTATTTTGTTTATTTGGATCAATACTGAGATTTTCCCATTGGTTTCATGGTTCTATCATATGGGCATCTAGTACTTGCTTCATTAAATGCTTGTTTTGCTAGTAGCACTGGCTGAGAGGTTTTGAGGGGTTAACTTTGAATTTTCTCATTGAAGAGCCCAAAATATAAATGGTTTCCTATCCCCTTTTGGACACTATATAAGTTCCCAAATTTCAGGAGTCTGCAAATCAAAAACCCTTACCAAACTACAACAAAGTCAATTTGGTGAAAGGTCCAAATTAGGCCACTTTAACAAAGGAACTACCCTCTAAAATTTTCATAGGGATTCCAAACCACTTCCATTGGCTAGGAAGCATGCCAAAATTCTTAGATCCATGATTTGGATTTTGGGCTCAATGTTTTAGGCAGTCAAATTACTTCTATCCTCTAAAATCTAGGGGTCACACATGAAGATGTGCCCCTAGGGCATCAACTTTCTCTCTCCACCCTACATCTTTCCATCCCAAAAAAAAAAGGAAATCAAAGTAAATTGTTAGCACAAGAATTCCACCAAAGGGTTTTAAATTCCCATGGTGGAATCTTCCAGAATGAGCAAATTTGTATCAAGCCCTAGTTAGAAAGCCAATTCACTGGCTGTAACAGAAAAACCACTATAAATTTTGATCTATTGGGAGTTAAGATCTCAAACCAAGTGAAAAAGAAGGCTAAGACATCAGGCTATCAGGAGAAATTGGTTTTAACCTTCCAGAGTTTTGTACCAGTCCATACACTACAGAAAACCATGAAATTTATAGGAAAAAGAGAGTTTTATTGATTTCAAAATGCCAAATACGTGAGTGTGCCTTCCACCCACCTGTGAGGGATTATGAAGGCCTCCCCCAATATTTACAACCATTTTTTTAACCATTTAGTCATTGGGGGGTTCATTTACAACTTTTTAGTGCAAAGTTGTCAAAGTTGCATTGACAACTTTGACAACTTTTGCAACATTTTGCAATATAGAGCAAAATCATGACAACATGCACTCAAATGGTCCAAAATGGATCAAAGAGACCTAAAAACATGTAAACCTAACAAAACAATTAAATTTATGAGTTTTCCTTTCCCTTTGACCTACAGTTAACCAGGGACTTATACCATGCCTAATCTTGGTACTGGGGTCTTACAATGGGATTCACGAGGCAACTCTTATTCCTAGGTAACCTAAGACCTATTTGGACTTTGGTGTAGTCCCTTGAGTGCTTGAGGAGTCCTCTTNATTATCATGTGTTGTTGAAGGTTCTCCTACACCATACTCCCCAGGAGAAGAAAAACCCAAATCCCTACTTTGGGTTAATTGTTGAATTGTTGAGCCATGGTTTTGGATCTGTTCTTCAGTCATCCATGTTGCATCAATCTCAGGAAGACCCTTCCATTTGAAAAGGTACTAAAAGTACTTCCTCTTTCTTGTTTGTTTGAGCATTTTGGTGGCCAATATGCTCTCAAGTTGTACTTGCTTTCTAGGGGGAAGATTAACGACATAATCTTCAGCATTGTAGTCTTCATTTCCCTGTATGTCTTCACCTATGGTACCTCTGAAAGGTGTGAGGTCTGCAACATTAAATATTGGGGAAATTTAAAGAGTGGGAGGAAGAGTGATCTCATAAGCATTTTCACCCATTTTTTAAATGATTGTGCAAGGTCCCACCTTCTTCATTTGTAGTTTGGAATAACTTCCTTTTGGTAGCCTTCCTTTCCTCAAGTAGGCCCATACTTTGTCCCCAACTTTGAAGTGTACCTCTTTCCTTTTTCTATCAGCCTGCTCTTTGTATTTCAATGTGGATTTTTGAAGGTTCTCCT
>MU224535.1:1214225-1224986 GCA_018584345.1 Thuja plicata
CTCCACATGCTGCAAATGTTATTTTTTTCTACTGTTGTATATTAGTATATCATCCAAATAGATTACAACAAATTTTCCAATAAAATCAACAAAAATCTCATTCATGAACCTCATGAATGTGCTAGGAGAATTACTTAGGCCAAATAGCATGACAAGCCATTCAAATAGGCCCTCAGTTGTTTTGGATGTTGTTTTCCATTCATCTCCAGGCCTTATTCTAATTTGGTGATAACCATATTTTAGATACATTTTAATGAAGTAGGAAGCATTGCTAAGTTGGTCTAATAAGTCCTCCATTCTTGGGATGGGGAATCTATATCCTATAGTTATCTTATTGATGGCCCTACTATCCATACACAACCTCCATTTTCCATCTTTCTTGGGTGCCAAAACTGATGGTACATCACAAGGACTAGGGCTCTTTTGGATTAGGCCTTTATCTAGTAGTTCTTTGACTTGTTTGGCAATTTCAGCATTTTGGATGGGGGTCATCTTGTAGGGTGCTTTATTGGGTAGGGATGAACCAAGGATCAAGTCTATTTGATGGCTAATGTCCCTAATGGGAGGGAGGGCTGAGGGAAAATCACTTTTGGTAATGTCTTCATAATTCTCCAACAGGGCTTCTATCTCTTTAGGCAAGGGCTCTTTGTTTTGCTCTTCAACATTGTCTTTAGGTTTGGAAATAAGAACAAAGTTATTAGAGTCATCTTCTTTAAGGGTTTTCATCATCTCCTTTTCCCCTATCATGATAACAGTGGGTTCTTTACTCAAATTTTGATCAGGAAGAGGTTTCATGACAAAGGTGATCCCATCCCTTACAATAGTGTATGTATTTTGTCTACCATTGTACATGGCTTCTATATCATATTGCCATGGCCTACCAAGGAGAAGGTGTGAGGCATCCATTTCAACCACATCACAAAGTACTTTATCCTTAAAATCTGTAATAGAAAATTCTACCCATGCTTGTTTAGTGACAAGTGTTTGTTGACCCCTTGTAAGCCAAGAAATGTGATAAGGGTAAGGATGGGGTTTAGTAGGTAGTTTTAATTTTTTTACCATTTCAAGAGACACAAGATTTTTAGTAGAACCTGAATCAATAAGTAAAACACATACCTTGCCTTGGCATTTAATCTTGGTTCTAAAAAGGTTCTTTCTTTGTGGTGGCTCTTGAGTTTGTGGAACTTGTAGGAGTGTTTGCCTCATCATCAAGCATGGTGTCCTTCTTGGCCACAAAAGTAGCATGTTAAGGGTGCATTCAATCTTCCCCTTCCTCTATTGAAAGGCCTTCTTCCTCTAAAGCCTCCCCTGTTGGTATTTGGGTCTATATTTTTCTTGTCTCCTTGACTTTGCTCATATGGCTTGCTGCTATTGCTGCTACTGCTTGATTGTCCTCTTCCCCAAGAGTTATTTGTGCCCCTTGAGTTCTTGTTGCCATCATTCATTTGACCCCTTCCTTGTTCTTGTCTTCTCTTCCACTTCTCTTCCACCTTGAGTGACATTTGGTAGCACTTTTGGATAGAGGTAAAGCAATGTAGGCTGAGTTCTTCTTGGATTGATAACTTAAGGCCATTCAAATACCTGGCCAACTTCTCCTCTTCAGTTTCTTTGGTGTTTTTCTTCATGCACAAATTTAGGAACTCTTTAGTATAGGTTCCCACATCCATCTCCTTTTGCTTGATATTTTGATTCCTCTTATGGAGTTGAACCCCATAATCTTTAGGAACATAAGTTCCTCTCAATAATGCAGCCATCCTAGTCCAAGATGTGATTGGACTCTTACCATCTTTCACCCTTTCAGTCTGGATGAAATTCCACCAAGTTAGGGTTGCTCCCTTCAACTTGGATTTTTCTATCTTCACCCTTTTCTTCTCAAGGGTATCCTCACATTCAAATTAACTTGTCATTGCCTCTATCCAATCCACAGCCAAGTCTGGATTCATTTTTCCATGGAAGGTAGGTAACTCTGCCTTGTCTTCAAAAGGTCTTTTTCCCATAGATCTAAGGGCTTTGATGAAAGGTATTTGTTCTACAGGGATTTGATCTTCATCATCTGAAGTTTCCATAGAATCCTCTTCTTCTTCTTTAGATTCTTCAACCTGCTTGGTGCCTTTCTCCTTTTCTTCTAATCTCTTCTTCAGTTGTGCCATTTCCTCTTCCAATCTCTTGTTTCTTGCCTCTTGTTCTCTCACCATTTTGGCCACCTTGGAGTTGGTCATCTTCCCTTGAGGTTTAGGTTCAAGATGTTTCTCAAAGGATGGTTGTGCTTCTTCCTTAGCCATGTCTTATGGTGCCAATCTCTGGCTCTGATACCACTTGATGCAATGGAGGCAGGTGGGTACACCCAAAATGAAGGAATTTGTCCTTCAAAACCTTCTTCCCTACAATCACTGCAAGGATCCAGAAAAATGCCTTAAGGGACCATCAATCACTAATGTCCAATGTTTCTAATAGGTTGTTCAAACCCCCAACTTACCAGGTCTTAATCACTAAAATCCCAAGCAACAAAGAATCAACTATTCACTAGTTGTTCCTAGGGACACCCAAAGAGCAATTTTGGTTCTAGTGTACCAAATTTAGAAAATGAGACTGAGGAATGAAACAAAGCATTGATTTTGTTTATTTGGATCAATACTGAGATGTTCCCATTGGTTTCATGGTTCTATCATATGGTCATCTAGTACTTGCTTCATTAAATGCTTGTTTTGCTAGTAGCACTGGCTGAGAGGTTTTGAGGGGTTAACTTTGAAGTTTCTCATTGAAGAGCCCAAACTATCAATGTTTTCCTATCCCCTTTTGGACACTATATAAGTCCCCAAAGTTTAGGATTCTGCAAATCAAAAACCCTTACCAAACTACAACAAAGTCAATTTGGTGAAAGTTCCAAATTAGGCCACTTTAACAAAGGAACTACCCTCTAAAATTTTCACAGGGCTTCCAAACCACTTCCATTGGCTGGGAAGCATGCCAAAATTATTAGATCCATGATTTGGATTATGGGCTCAATGTTTTAGGTAGTCAAATTACTGTTGTCCTCTAAAATATGGGGGTCACACATGAAGATGTGCCCCTAGGGCATCAACTTTCTCTCTCCACCCTGCATCTTTCCATCCCAACAAAAAGGAAATCAATTTAAATTGTTAGCACAAGAATTCCACCAAAGGGTTTATAATTCCCATGGTGTAATCTTCCAGAATGAGCAAATTTGTATCAAGCCCTAGTTAGAAAGCCAATTCACGGGCTGTAACAGAAAAACCACTATAACTTTTGATCTATTGGGAGTTAAGATCTAAAACCAAGTGCACAAGAAGGATAAAACATCAGGCTATCAGGATAAATTTGTTTTAACCCTCCAGAGTTCTGTACCAGTCTGTACACTATAGAAAACCATGAAATTTACAAGAAAAAGAGAGAGTTTTATTGATTTCAAAATGCCAAATACATGAGTGTGCCTTCCACCTACCTGTGAGGGCTTATGAAGGCCTCCCCCAATGGTTAAAACCAATTTTTGAAGAATTTAGTCATTGGGGGGTTCATTTACAACTTTTTAGTGCAAAGTTGTCAAAGTTGCATTGACAACTTTTGCAACTTTTTGCAACATTTTGCAGTAAGGTGCAAAATCATGACAACATGCACTCAAATGGTCAAAAATGGATCAAAGAGACCTAAAAACATGTAAACCTAAAAAAAAAATGAAATTTATGAGTTTTCCTTGCCCTTTGACCCACAATTGACTAGGGGCTTATACCATGCCTAATCCTGGTACTAGGGTCTTACAATGGGATTCATGAGGAAACTCTTATTCCTAGGTAACCTAAGACCTATTTGGACTTTGGTGAAGTCCCTTGAGTGCTTGAGGAGTCCTCCTGATGATCATGTGTTGATGAAGGTGCTCCTGCACCATTTTTTTCAATACATTCTTCAATTTTAGACTGTGTGTAGGTTGTCCTCAAGAGTTCGGATATAGAAAAGAAAAAAAAATGAGCTCGTGAATTCAAAGAAATAGAAAATGGTCATGGAAACATTTCATAATTTTTTCTCAAAGATTAGAATTTTTAGGGTGAAATTAGTGTGTTTAATTCTTTTCTACACAGATTTCAAGTGAGGAATCATTCTGAGACATGCATGGACCAAACAACTATAGATACCAACAGTGTTGTTGAGGGAAACATTTTTGGTTTAGAGAGATTGCAGAGGTTTCTTTCATTGTTCATTCAAATATTTCAAAATATGAAACATCAGTGTTCAAATGCCAAAGGGTTTTTGACATCTTATAACAGTGTGTTTGCATGGAAAACCATTAGGTTTCTCTCAGAATGCAAGGATTTTAAAGATTGGAGCTTCATTATTATTGAGAAGGGGGTCATGTTCAAGAAGGTAGGGTTTCATTCAGATTGATATCTTCATTCTACATATAACTTTTCATTATCTTTCATGGGTTCATGAGAGGCATTGCATTTGTACAAAGGGTTTTGGTGTCATAATTTCATGTTGTGTGCTCCTAGAGTGGATATTCAACTGCTAATACATTATCTTAAGAGATAAATCATGCATTCACTATTTTAAGGTATACATTCAGAGTACTGATGAAGGTATCCATTTGTTTAGTGTTATAATTTACTTCAAGATAGTGCACCTATTTTATTAAATAGATCATTAATTTTTTTTAATATCATAGAGAGGTATTTCAAAGTTTTCACATTTACATTCCTTGATGTGAGGCACTTTGAAAATACCATAGAAAACATGACAACAAGGACAAAAATGTCATCACACAGTCAAGATATATTCCTCGTGACACTGAGAAAAGACAAAGTAGTGGTTATTAATATATGCTAAAACCATGACCAAACAAAATATGGCATCATTGGTGTGTTTTTAGTGACAAAGTAGACAGAAAAGAGGCACATAGGACATGATTAAATGAAAAAAAAAATGATGATGGTAGTCATTTTCAGTCATAAGAATGAATATCAAAGAGGAACACCAATGTTGTGAGAGTGAGATGTTTCAACTCTTCCATGTAACATGCATTATATGTCTACGAGGAATCATTTACTATTTCAAGGAAAATGTTTATTTTGTTTAGGGGATGTGTACATAGTTTTCAAGAGGTAGTATAAAAAGAAATTAGTGTTTGGTGTTCTTTCTTTCTTTTGATGAAAAAGTAGTGGAGCAATAGTTAAGGAAAATTCTGAGAAGTGGAAAGGTTTGTAGATCAAGAGTAAAGATGCATAGTAAGGGAGCATCAAGGAATTTTGACCTATAACAAAGGATCAATGTATTGTCATTGAAGAAATATAATAAATAATAGTCATATGATAGTGAAGTAGTGATTTCTACCATAAAAATTTCATCCAAAATTCACAAATGTTGCTATGACTGCTAGGTGTATGGAAGGAGCGGTGACAAAATTTGTGACAGTAATGGAAATATCATCCATATTTTCAAAATACATTCATGATGATCCATAGATTTGATGACTACTAAGGGGGTTCACTTCTTTCCCATTAAGAAATGTAGTGTTTTGCATGACAGTAGAAAATAGTGGTGATAAGGAGTAGTAATAGTCATAGGTATTCATACTAGAGGGGGTGCGTGGTTAGTAATTGCACCACAATATCAATGAATTCAAAGGAACAATGGAGGGAAAGGAGTCATGAACTTAGAGACACATAGATAAACATCATAATAAGATAGGTTTGTGATAGATCTCAATAAAAAAATGAGTGAGCACAATTGTAATGCACTCCTCTTAGTCAAGAGAAGCATTGTGGGGGTTATCTATACATCATGAAGTAAAGGTAAATATAATGAGAAAATAATTCATGAATCAAAAATGTAGTTCAAGGAGACATCATACAATAGTAAAATCAATCCTTATGACAATCAAGAAGGTGATGACATGTAACTGATTGAATATTTGATAATTTTAAGTTGAAGATAATGCAAGTCATTAAATCAGTTAATGGACTGTATTGTCATTGATGTCAACTTGATATCATCTATATGGTCATGTACATAATGCCAAAGACTTAAGAGAACCATAGGAACCAAAGGAACCAAAGTTATACTTTTAACAATGCATAAAAGTCAAGTATTCACTAAGTGACAAACAACACCGACGGAGTGTACATCGTCGGACAAAGAAAACAAGAATAGTCACAGTGATACCTGTATGTGGTAAATTTGGCCTTGTTAACTCACCATACACTTCAAAATAGTCCTTCTTCACCAGATACAAACAAGAATGAATATGAGTTATTCATCCTACCTGCCTGCATGATCCGACCTATTGCCTTCTATCCAGACAGGGTTTCAAAATAGCTCTCAGAACGAGAGTCTCACAACCATAGACCAATCTAGGAACAAAGGATTTTTCTCCATGAATGCAATGCAATGCAAGATTATTCTAAGAATTGAAAGATGAAAGATTAATTTAAGACATGATTTCAATGCAATTATTCTAGAAATTGAAAGTAATCTATTGTAAAATGAAATTATTCTATATGAGATTATCAAGAAATGTGGCAATAATTCAGTATTCTAACAATGCATGAAAATGAGTGGGGGTTTTGAATGAGGAATGAGAGTTCTTTTATAGACTCAGAGGTGACCAGAATAGAAACTTTCCTCTTTGAAATAAAATAGATAGAAAAGCCAGTTTAAATTAGAAAGCTTTATTTAAAAGAATACAATAAATTGTTTTCTCTTTGCTTTAACTGTTTTCTTTCTTTGATTTAATTTTGTTTTATTTGATTTTAATTGTCTTCTTTCTCTTTAAATCACAATTAATTCAAAGATTCTATTTCTGAACAGAAGAAAGATTTTTGAGAGAATATCCAATTAATTAAATAAATATCACCTCATAAATAGGTTTTTCTCAATTATCTGAATAATTAAATTCAATTGTTGAAATGAGGATATTTATTTAATAATTAAATATTATTTAATTCCTTTTCATATGTTTTACCTAAAAAGGGTGAATTTAATTTAATTAAAGTGCTAGGACTTTATAATTAAATTAATTCAATCATAAGGTTTGTTTAGCCAATTGGTATTTAGGAATTAAATATGATGTATGATTAATGCAGATTTAGGATTTTTTGCATTTGACACTTAGGTCGAGTAGAGTCAGTCAAAACTCATAGTTTCCTAGTACAATAGGACTTTGATGATCTAGAAGAGTGACAAATGCAACAAAATTGGTTAGGATTGCAAGATGCCAATTTGGGGGTGTTACATTTTGCCCCTCTTTGAATTGATGTGCGAGCAGCGCATTGATTCAAAATAGTCTGATGCCTGAAGCACAGAAGAATAGATTTGAAAATTGATAAAGATTTTAGAGTCATCTCAAGGATAGAGCTTAACTCTCTGAAGTCTAGGTTAGGTTGTCGAGACATCGATCAAATAGAGTTTTTGAGGGTCATCTTCATAACGAAGCTTGATCCTCAGGGATCTGGGTTAGAATTCCCTGATACCTAAATAGATTTGATATCTTTAACAAGACTGTCCTCAGAATGAGGCTCAACCTTCAGGAGTCAGGGTTAGAATGCCCCGATACCTGTCCGTAAAGAGTATAGTCAAATAGAGATTTTAGGACTATCTCCAAAACAAAGCTTAGACCCCCAATATCTAGGTTAGATTGCCAAGACACTGGTTAGATTGACATCTTTCACAAGGCTATCCCCAGAATGAGGCTTAACCTTCAAGATTCAAGGTTAGATTTCCCTGATACCTATCTCAAAAGATAGTAGATAGAGATTTAGATTCATCTCCAGAACGGAGCTTGATTATTAGGAGTCAGGGTTAGATTGCCCCGATAATATGACCAGTTTCAATCCATGTAAGTTGGTGTCTTGACAAGAAATAGAAAGCAAATATAAGCAGGAAAGTAGCAATGCAGGAAAGCAAATGCGTAAAGCCAAGTGGTGTTGTGATAGATATAGCAATGTGGAACAAGAGGCGCCTGTTTACCAGGCTTTCACCTTCTTGGCATAAATTATTTTTTTGCTACCTTAACGCCTGTTTGCCAGGTTTTCATCAATGGCACTATTTTTCTTTTTCTCTCTTTTTTTGTATTATTCAATTTTTAATTTTTTTGTATTTTTGGAAATATAATTTTATTTTTTTGGAGATACATCAAAGCACTTATTGCTAGGTTTTCAATAAGATGATCATTTTTCAGGACTTTTTCAAATTTTTAGATTTTTTTCAGGACTTTACTATATACATGAGCACACTGAAGATGTCTCAGCTGTAGAACCACTTCAGATGAAGAGCTTTGATGGGCTCTTTGAGTTTTTCTCCTTCAGTAGTAGAAATTTGATAAGTGCCAGACCCAAACATTGCAGTGACAACATATGGATCAAGCCAATTTGGTTCAAACTTCCCTTTCTAGATCTGATGTTGTTGATTCTTAGGGTTCTCCCTCAGAACGAGGTCACTCACTTGGAAATCCCTTGGTTTGACCTTCTTGTTATAGCTCTTGGACATCCTTTTCTGGTATGCTCTAAGGTGATCAAACACTACTTGTCAATGTTCATCAAGTAGTTCTAGCTCTTGTAGCCGAGATATTTTGTTATCTTCATCAGTAATGAGGCCTTTCAGAGAGACTCTCAAAGAAGGAATCTCAACCTCAATTGGTAACACAACATTTGCTCCATAAACCAAAGCATAGGGAGTAGCCCTTGTTGGTGTTCTTATGCTTGTCTTGTATGCCCAAAGAGCTAGATTGATCCGGAGATGCCAATCTCGTCCAGATTTATGCACTGTATGATGCATGATTTTAAGGATTGTCTTGTTGGATGCTTCTGCCTGTCCATCACCCTGAGGATAATAGATGGAAGACCAATGTTGAGTAATTTTGAACTTAGAGCATAGTTCTATCAAATCCTTGTTTTTGAATTGTCCCCCATTATCAGTGATTATTGCTGAGGGTACACCATTCCTGCAGATGATGTAGTTGAGAATGAACATAGCTACTGATTTGTCATTGGCAACGGTGAGAGGGATGACCTCCACCCACTTGGTAAAATAGTTTGTAGCTGTGATTATGAACTTATGTCCATTTGAGGATGAGGGGTAAATCTGACCCACCAAGTCAAAGGCCCATTATTGAAATGGCCAGAAAGTAATGAAGGGAATAAGCTCCTTGGCTGGACCATGAATCAGATTACCATGTAGTTGACATTGTTTGCAAGACTTAGCAAACTATGTATCTTCTTTTTCCATATCTGGCCAATAGTAACCAGCTCTAATAAGTTTACAGGCCAATGTCAAGCTATTAGAGTGAGACACACAGATGCCTTCATGAACCTCTACTAACGCTCGTTTGGACTCATCGGGTTCTAAACACCTAAGGAGGGTACCATCTAGACCACATTTAGACAATTCATTATCGATGATGACAAACCGTGAAGCACTACAGATTAAGTGACGTTTCTCATTCTAGGTGTAAGTGTCTAGAACAATCTGGTCACAGAGGTAGGAAAAGATATGATGGTAGCAAGATGAGTCATGTCCAATAATAGAACAGATCATCTGGGAATCAGGGGAATCATAGGCTGGGTGGCGTAACGTCTCCACTAGGAATTCATGTCGAAAATCATTTTCTGGCATCTGTAGCATGGAGGCAAGAGTAGCCATGGCATCTATTGCTTTATTATCTGCCCTTGGAACTTGTTGAAATGTGATGTGAGTAAAATAATTTTTGAGATCATCAACCAACCATTTATAAGGTACCAACTTGTCATCCCTTGTCTGATAGATATCATTTACTTTATTGATGACTAACTGTGAATCTCCAAGGACATTGAGTTCGTCTACTCACCACTCAAGGGTTATCTTCATACCATTGATTAAGGCTTCGTACTCAGCAATGTTGTTTGTACAAGGAAATGACATCTTATATGCTTTTGGTAAACAGTACCTTTGAGGTGTAATGAACAGTATCCTAGCACCTGACCCCTATTGGGTAAATGAACCATCAAAAAACATAGTCCATGATCGATGTGTGAGAAGTAATATGGACTCATCTGGAAATTCAATATGCAATGGTTGATGATCTACTAGAGGTGCTTCTACGAATTAATCTGCTATTTTTTGTCCCTTAATGGCTTTCCTTTCAACATATTCAATATCAAATTCACTGAGAAGCATGACCCATTTAGCTAGTCTACCTTTGAGGGTAGCTTTACTGAGCAAATATTTCAAAGGATCAATTTTAGCAATTAGACGTGTAGTATGAGCCATCATATAGTGCCACAGTTTTTGTGAAGCAAATACCACTACAAGGCAAGCCTTCTCTATAGAAGAATATTTCATTTCATATGAGACCAGAGTTCTACTAATGTAATAGATAGCCCTCTCTTTGTTGTGATGATCTTCTTGAGCCAATAGGATACCCAATGATGTATCCGTAGCAGAGATGTAAACTATAAGTGGCTTCCCATGAATAGGAGGCATCAAGATTGGCGGGTTAGAAAGATACAATTTGATTTGTGTGAACCCTTCATCACATTATTTGTTCCATTGATAAGCCACACCCTTGTGTAAAGTCTTGGTAAATGGTTTTGACTTGTCCATTAGTTGTGAGATAAAATGTCGGATAGACTACAATCGGCCTTGAAGTCCTCTCATTTGTCTGATATTCTTTGGCAGCCGCATTTCCATGATAGCTTGTACTTTTATAGGATCCACTTTGATGCTTTTGGCAGAGATGATATAGCCAAGCAATTTTCCAGATGTTACGCCAAATGC
>MU224535.1:1255587-1271018 GCA_018584345.1 Thuja plicata
GGAAATATTGAATTGATTATGATTTGATCAAGGAAATTGATATAATTGATATTGTTGATATTTGAAAGTATTGATTCAGGGATTTGATAAATTAAGAAATGGGGCCCAAAGTCTAGGCGACCATTTTGGGGTGCATACAATCAGTATTAGTCTTTCCATCCAAAGAAATAGATCCTACTCCAATAATAAGCTTATGAGTGTTATCACCAAATCTCACAACACCATCATCATACTTGATTAGCTTAACAAAATTATTTCTATCTCCAGCCATATGGTGTGAATAACCTCTATCTATGACCCATTCAAATTTCTTTTCAACATGTGACACTAGGGCTTTTTTTTCATGAATAGGTTCGTCATCCTTTATTGCAATAAATCAAATCTCATCATGATCAATAGTATCGTCATCAGAAACCCCTCCACTAGCATACTAACATTCCTTATCCTTGGAATACTTAGGTTTATAAAACTTAGATTTATGCTTAGGAACCCTTATAGGACATCTAGATGCAAAATGACCTATCTTATTGCATGCAAAACATTTCAGATGTAACTTTCCTTAAAATTTACCCTTACCTCTCTTCTCTCTTATGGTGATCAGGGCCACAATCTCATCTAACTTTCTTTCCTATTCCTGTATCTATTCCCACTCATCAACATATTCACCAAGTTCTTCTCTCAAGTCACTTCTGTTGGTGCCCGCAGTCCCTAATAAAGTTCTCTTATTTTTATGCACAGACGCTTTAAATATTGTCTCAAATTTAGATAATGAACCTCCCAACTCTGTGACTTCAAAGGTAGTTAATTTTGCAATCAACATCTCTCTATTGAAGTTTGTCATCAAAGGTATGATCTCCTCTATAGCTTGCACTTTAGTTTTGTAAACAAGTGTCAAAGATCTAAGAATATTTGTAATCACTTCTTCTTCATTGTATGTGCCTCTAGATTTTCTAATGCCAATAAAAACCTCTGTAACTCTTTGTACATAAGCTCTAATGTTCTCATCATCTTTCATTTTCAGATTTTTCATCATTGTCTTCTAGTTCTGAAACTTTTTCTTTCTTGGTAAACTTATCTCCTTCATATAGTGCTTCCAATCTTGACCAGATTTTATGTGTAGAATCCAAGTTTTTAACCTCTATGAATTCACCTTCAAAGAGCGCACTAATCAATGCTTCTCTTGAAACTATGTTATAAGAAAAAAACTTCTTTTCATAATCAATAGCTTTATCTAGTTCATCTTCAGTCTTGACCGGCTCATCCTTCTTGTAATAATCCAATAATCAATTCCCAAACACAACAAATGAGTTCTCATTTTGTTCTTCCAACTGTCAAAGTTTTCAGGATCAAACTTTAGACTATCCTTCCTGTAGTATGCCATTTTCAGGATCACCTCAAGTTGTTAAGATTTCTCTCTAAGGACCAATAGCTATGATACCAATTGTTAGGAATAACATTCCACCAAAACAACTGAGAAGGGGGGGGGGGGGGGGGAANGGGGGGGGGGGGGTGAATCAATTGTGAGACAGATTACTAAACATTAAACACTATAAACCAAAACTTTAATCCAAATGATAACACAATAAATGGAACACCATAACACAATCCTTTGTTTTTGAGGAAACCCTGTTAAAGGTAAAACCCCGGTGAGAATCGACACCCACAAATAATGTACTGAGAGTATAGTATCCTTGCTAAAATATTTAGCCCTGTTAGGAGCTTATTAATGCATTACAGTACATATTCCCTATTAAAGGACATACCCTATTAGGAGTTGAGTAACAGTAGGCTCACTGTCCAGGCACAGCGCCTAAAGAAGGTTAAATCCACCCTCAGGACTTATTGTCTGAAATACAAGTGTATATAAGAAATATACAATCCAGTGAACTGTCTGATAGCAATAGTCTTTGCTTGATTAGTTCCAATGAAGTCTCTTAATCACATCCTCTGCTCTACCTCTAAAAGACTTTGTATAAACAAGCTCACAACTTCCACACTTCTTTGTTACAACACTTTGATAAAGGAAAACAATCTTTATTTTATACATATTTACAATAAGAAAATAGGACGGCCAATTAAAAATTCCCCAATGCACAAATAATTACTTAATCTCTTGCTACGATACACACGGTACCTATAAAAATTAAACATCAATTACAATTCATCAAATATAATCCAAGATCTGTAATCTACGCTCACACTCCACAATACACGCTACATCTCTGAAGTCGGGCCCAAATAGGTCTTCTCCAGAACACATGCCACAACTGACATCACCAAGAATCCTTGGTGCAGGAGCACCAAGGTCAAGGACAAGACCTAAGGAGTGCACCAAGGTCACTGATAGATCCTTGGGTGGAGGTGAAGACAACATGGCCCTCAAGGGTCATTTGATTTTGTAGTAGACAATTAATGGCCATTTAATGATATTTTGTATTGATTGATAATCCTTTGTAAATGATCATGCATTGTAAGCCATTAAATGGCATTGGGAAGGGTTAAATATGGAATTTGCCTATATTAGCAAAATAAGCCTATAAGGCTCATATGGGGGTTAGTATGGTTAGAAATGTTGTTTATAAACCTTTAAGAGTCATAAGAAGGGATATTAGATTCATGTTGTCGAGTTGACAACATTGGTTGTCAACATGACAACAACTTTTAAAAATTTTGTTATACCAGTTGGTTATGTGATTGTTATTAGACAGTTTGGGGTAGTTAGTGGTTGCAGTCAGTTTTGTGAGTCTATATTATTGTAAATCCACGTGAGTGGAAGCAGAATGAAGGAGTTTTTAAGGTTTTGTATCAAGGAAGACAATGTAATGAAGTTACTAATTAATAAATTTTAAATTCTTTGCAAACTATCCTATCTCTGTCCGTGAGAACACAGTCACTATTTTGGTGTTCTAAAACTCTCTACTCAATGTATGGTTGAATAGGAAGTGTATTAGTTTAATCATGGATTAATTTAATTTTTTTCCATGTGATTTTTGCATTGCTTGGTTAAGTTTTGAAGCAAAAACAATCAAGTTTATCCTGACTATTCTCAGTATTGGTCTGTGTGCAATCAACATTTGTTTTGAAGTTGCCAAGATGAATTAGGCTCTCCCACTTTTTGTGATGATTGTATCTTGTGGGAGAGGCCTAATCTTGTACATTATGTTTCATTAGATGTTTATTTTTAGGGACAAGTAGGAGGATGAAGTAGAGGTCTTTGAATTGAGGTAAAGTGTTGATTGGGGTTGCATGGTGGTTGGACCAGTCAAGGTATGAGAGTTCCATCCACATGAGGGATACCTTTTATGACATGGAATGTCATAATATGTTTAGGTGATGGTTTTGGTTCCACTGGAAGGATCTAGAAATTCTTGGAGAGGTTTGGTTGAGAAAGCCCTAGGGTAGAGTACCTAAAAAGGAGGGTTTAATGAACCAAGGTGTAGATGAGTGTTTGAAAACTTAAAACCTTGAAAATGTGTTGTTTATAACCATGAATGAAGATTGTTTCTTGGTTAGGAGATATGGGGGTAAGTGGAATTAGGAGTTTCTTTGTAAATGGAGGGCTAATTAGGCCTAGAATGAGGGTTGTAGGGTGATGGAAAGGCTCACCAGTAAAAGGGTGGAAGTTTGAGTTTGATATATGTTTAAAAAATTCAAAAAGGGTATTTGGAAACATAGTTTTTTCACCAAGTTGTGTGGGATTTTGAAGACCCGAACTTCTTTGTTGAATCCTTGGAGTTGAATCATCCTCTAGGAGCGTTCCAAAGTGGTGACTCTATGTTGGATAGATCTTGGATTGAAGGTGAGTTCAAAGGTTTCTGATTGAAGAGGATCTGATAGAAGGTATAGTGGTCATCATGGAAGAAAATTTGGATACAAGGTGCATTCAAAGGTCATCCATATTCAGGACACAATGCAAATATAGGGGTAAGGTATGCAAAGTTGTTGTTTCTAGTGGATCTTTTGCTAATCTTGTTTCAGATGAAATGGTTTGCAAGTTGAACATATAAAGGATAGCACATGGTACACCTTACAAAGTATATGGGGTAAATAATGATTAGTGGATTGATGTTAACGAGTAGGCATACATTTATTTCAGCATTGATTCATATTTTGATACTATTTAATGTGATATTATACCTTTAGGTGATTGTCATATGCTTTTGGGTAGATTATGGCAAGTTGATGTTAAAGCCCTATATGATGGTTGGAGTAATATGTATTCTATTAATAAAGATGAGAAAATTTTTGTGATGAGTTCACTGTAGGATGATGTGATAGCATGGGGAATGTCAAAGACATGGTTGATGGGAAGAAGAGAATTCCTGAGGCATAGGGAACATGAATACAAAGAGAAAATGTAGATTTGCTTGAGGAAGAATGATGATGCTTTGGAATAAGAAGTCATCAAGAATGCAGATTCAAAGGTTGAGGCTGATGTAAGTGGCCCATCTGAAGGACAAGAAAGAAGGATGCATCAGATAGGTTGTACAGAGGAGGATGAATCTCATGGTAGAGAGGTTCAAAGGATTGGAATAGAGGTAAAGGATGAAGATGTTGATAAAGACATAGGAGAAACAAAGATTGAAGAGGAAGGAATGGTACTGATTGGAACCATCTTCTGTCCATTGAAGATTGAGAAATTTATTTTCACTAGGACAGTCAAGGATGAGATTGGCATGATAGACACCAAAGGAAAGGTGCAATGCCAAGGAGGATGGAAAAATGTTGATGAGAAGTTGCTGACAGAGGTGTTAAATAATGAACACATTAAGGATGAGGACAGAATGGTGGTGAAAGGTCGAGAGAAAACTAATCCAAGCATGTGCATGGGGCTAACATATAATAATGTGAAGGTTATACATTGTTTTTGGGTACTAAGTCTGATTTTGTTGCAGGTGTATCCTTCTATGGTGCAGATTTCTAGCATGGTGAAGTTGGTGAGGTTTTATAAGAATTACATGGTGGCAGAAGTATGTTATTGCTTCTTCTTTCTCTTGATTTGGTCACTATATCCTAAGTACAAAAGGAAGAAGAGAAGATGTAGGAAGAAGGCACATGATGTAAACTTCAAGGGAGTATATGAGCAGATGGGAAATAGGTGTGGATAGAAGGATTCAAGCATGGATAAGCATGGTAAGGTAGAAGGTACAGTCACAAGGAATTCAAGGAGCCAAGAGAGAATGGGACATCAAGGGACACAGTACACATGCACCAGAACTCTTCAAGGACATGGAGCTACATTTGATAAGGTTTGTTTTGCGGGACTTTCCAAGAGGACTTGGAAATTTTTCAAAATTGGGGAGTATGGTGTACGAGCACCAGGGTCAAGGACAAGACCTAAGGAGTGCACCAAGGTCACTGATAGATCCTTGGGTGGAGTGAAGACAACATGGCCCTCAAGGGTCATTTGATTTTGTAATAGACAATTAATGGTTATGTAATGATAGTTTGTATCGATTGATAATCCTTTGTAAAGGATCATGCATTGTAAGCCATTAAATGGCATTGGGAAGGGCTAAAATGTACCTAGGGCTCACTAGGGGTGATAAAGTTAATCCTAGGGTAGTTGGAGTGATCTAAAGACCTATAAGGTCTATAATGGATGTAAAATGGCCAATAGAGCCAATCAAATGATGTAAAAGCACTTGAAGTGCTAAACTATGGAATTTTCTTATATTGGCAAAATAAGCCTATAAGGCTCATATGTAGATTAGTATGGTTAGAAAGGTTGTTTATAAAACTTTAAGAGTCATAAGAAGGGATATTAGATTCATTTTGTCAATTTGACAACATTGGTTGTCAACTTGACAACAACTTTTAATCATTTTGTTATAACAGTCGGTTATGTGACTATTATTAGACAGTTTGGGGTAGTTAGTGGTTATAGTCAATTTTGGGAGTCTATATTATTGTAAATCCATGTGATTGGAATCAGAATGAAGGATTTTTTAAGGTTTTTGTATCAAGTAAGACAATGTAATGAAGTTACTAATTAATAAATTTTAAATTCTTTGCAAACTATCCTCTCTCTGCCCGTGAGAACATAGTCAATGTTTTGGTGTTCTAAAACTCTTCATTCAATGCATGGTTGAATAGGAAGTGTATTAGTTTAATGGTGGAGTAATTTAATTTTTTTCCAAGTGATTTTTGCATTTCTTGGTTAAGTTTTGAAGCAAAGACAATCAAGTTTATCCTGATTGTTCTCAGTATTAGTTTGTGTGCAATCAACATTTGCTTTGAAGTTGCCAAGATGAATTAGGCTCTCCCACTTTTTTTGATGATTGTATCTTGTGGAAGAGGCCTATTCCTATACATTATGTTTCATTAGATTTTTATTTTCAGGGACAAGCAGGAGGATGAAGTTAGAGGTCTCTAAATTGAGGCAAAGTGTTGATTGGGGTTGCATGGTGGTTGGACCAGTCAAGGTCTGAGAGTTCCATCCACATGAGGGCTACCTTTTATGGCATGGAATTTCATAATATGTTTAGGTGATGGTTTTGGATCTACTGGAAGGTTCTAGAAGTGCTTGGAGAGGTCTGGTTGAGAAAGCCCTAGGGTAGAGTACCTAAAAAGGAGGGTTTAATGAATCAAGGTGTAGATGAGTGTTTGAAAACTTAAAACCTTGAAAATGTGTTGTTTCTAACCATGAGTGAAGACTGTTTCTTGGTTAGGATATATGGGGGTAAGTGGAATTAGGAGTTTCTTTGTAAATGGAGGGCTAATTAGACCTAGAATGAGGGTTGTAGGGTGATGAAAAGGTTCACCAGTCAATGAGTGGAAATATGAGTTTGATATATGTTTAACAACTTCAAAAAGGGTATTTAGAAACATGGTTTTTTCACCAAGTTGTGTGGGATTTTGAAGACTTATGGTTAGATTTGTGACTGGTTAGGGCTACAAGGAACGAAGACTAATGGAGTGGATTGTGTTGTAGAACTATTGCCTAGCCTTGGAGGGCTAGTGGAACATGGTACATTGACCATGTTAAGGTGTTCTAAGGTGTTAGAACAAAGGTGGAAGTCTTACATCAAGATTTGATAACTTGGAGCCTCTAGGTGCATTGGGAGAAGCCTAGATAGTGAATCCTTGAGTGGATGCTTGGTTTCAAGACAAGATGGATTAAGAGATCAGAGAAAGTGAGTTTAGAATGTCTGAGGTGTGGATTGTCTAAAGTCAGAGCACTCTATTTGACCCTTGAGTTGAGACTAACTCCTTGAGTGAGTTCCAAGATATTTGTAGAATCATTAAGTTGAGTTGGGTTCCTTAAGGGGATAGTAGAGGGCTCTACACCAATCCTTTGACCCAAGAATCATAAAAAACATTCATCAACATGTCTCCTGACATTTCCCAAGCTCACATATCATGAATTCTTATTGCACACAAGTTATCCTCAAAATACAGAGACTAACTCTGTCAAAGATCACTGTCACAGTCCAGTACCCAGTCTTCACTAAAACATTTGTAACACACTCCATCTATAATATTAAGCCATATGACCTTATACATAAGATCACAACACATACCTATACACATCACCATATTTTCTCATTCTGAAACAATGATACAATACTCGTACACTTATGTCATTCATCAAGCAACAATAATGTTCTTCCTTCATAGAAACATATGTTGACATCAGTGACAAAACATGAATGCCAACAACAACAAAAAAAACAAAAACAACAACCAATTCCAACAAGAAATTAGTGAGATGATTCAAACAAAAGATGAATATATAATAAAATGTGGGAAGGACTGCTAAAAAATAGAGTATCTTGATGCAAAGTAATAGTGATATTGATTTTAAAAGGGGATTAGATTACAATGTGGAAAACAACAAGACCTAATGGAGCAACGGTCCATATAGTTGGAATAGTGGTATTTTGATCAAGGCGGTGGTATTCACAGTTTGCACAGTGATCTTTGAAGAGCTAGTGATGGATGCAAATCATGCCAATGATGAATAATATGTAGATACAACCTTTGAAAATCAATCTAGAAAGAAAATATCTTGAAAGTAATGACATCAAAAAAAGGGGTTAGCATGAAGAGGGATTCATCTAAATTTCATCTAAGTAGAGTGTTAAAATAAATACATGACTCATTATGCAAAAATGGATGTTAAAAGGATGATCAAATTAGAACATAAAATGCAATGACAATGGAGGGCATGGTAACAAAAGGACACTACCATTCTAATGTATCAAAATAGTGAGGTACAAAGCACCAATGAAGTGTAAAACAATAGTGGAGTGTGGTCAATGATAAAAGTAACAATGTTGTGTATAAGAATCAGTGCTTAAGGGTCGGTCAATAATGAAGAACAAGAAAGGTAGACAATGATTATAAGAGAAAAAATGGTGGGGAGTCACAATTATCATGGTATCAATGGAGGGAAATCAAGACAAGTTATGTTAGGTAAATTTTTATAAGACTGGGATCAGTCACATAGAAAAGGTGATGATTTACAAAATTCAAGAGGCAGTGATGATCAACAGAGATGGAGATTTTCTATCACAGTGACAGTGGATACACAGAATGAGCAAGAATAAAGAAGGCCATAATGTGGAACAAAGGTAGGACTACAATAAATGTGGTCATATATTATATGATAAAAGGTATTTTTTTGAAATTATAGTCAAAGAAGGTTGATGAGATGACCATGAGTATCTAAAAATCTAAAGGACGTCTTCTTTAATTTCAAATTTTAAAGTATCATAAATGAAGTCCATTTTCAGGAGAAAATTAGTTTAAGAGATCATTTCCAAAAAAATTACAATGTTTGAATATTTGAATCTGAATTCCAAAAGGGGGAAAGTTGATATGTCACAGCTCAGTCCTTATTTCTAGGGGACACATTCAATTAGTCAGAGATTATATATAAATATATCACCAATTGAGGAGGGTTTTGAGAACAAAAATGGCAACTTTGCTTCAGATTTCACCCTAATTTTAGGGGTTTTCAGATTTGCTTGACCCAAAAGGCTATCTTACAGAAACTGAAGCATATTTCAAGGGAGTTTCCATCTCTTCATACAAATTTCTAGCACACCTTTTTTATAAGGCCTATCTTTCTTCATTTATCTCTAGTTCTTTCTATTCCTGTTTGCATGCAAAAGGTGGATTGTATTGTAACTCTTTTTTTGAGTATTGTAATAGCAAGCAATTTCCTTTCAACTTAATAAAGTACATCAATTGTTCGTTCTTATATCTCTTGTTTACTTTTGATGAATGAGTTAGCTTGTTTCCTATGATTTTTAATTGAATCCTCTAAATATGATTATCCTCAGACATCAATGGTGCAAGAATATTTATACTAGATGCAGGTCATTAGTTGTGGTGTTCTATTTCAACAGGTTAAATTTGTGAATATATTATTTTTGTTCAAGTATAAGTTGAATCCAAACCTTCTTATGAAGTGCTTATGCATTGCATGTCTTGTTTTCTGAGTTGTCAGCAAGCATAAGGTTCTTTATTATGACTGATTGTGATAAGTGCAATAGATATCATTTAAAAGTTGGTGAGTCACCATGTCAAGTTTCAATTTTAAAGAAATTATATGCCTTTCCTTTGGGAGGTCAATAGTTTTATGTGATTCCAACGGAGAACCAGCTCTCTCTAGAGGTCTACCCTCATCATCGGTAACCCACAACCTGAGGGTAGTCCCATGTATCATAGGTTTGTTGAGTCTTACTTAGATTTTGGGGCATAATTAACAGTTTAGGTGGTATTTTCTTATCACGTGATTTCTTTTTCTTACATGAAATTTATTTTTATTAAGGATTCTCTCTTATGAAAGAGGTGTTTATCCTTGATCAGAACCTCTTCTTTGTTTACAATTATTTGTCCAAATAAAAAAAAATCCCTTATTTTGGGGGCTAAAAGTGTGTTATCCTTCATCAAGGATCCCTTTACCTAGAAATGGGGAGGGTGTGAATTCCATACTTATAGTTCAAGGTCTCTTTCTAGTATCCTTCAAAGGGATCCCTTTACACTTGTTGCATGATATCTCTTTGCATTCATCCCTTCCTTTACCTTATAGGAGTTGTGACCTCTTTGGTTTGGAATATGTGTTGCTTATGGGATGTCTCCTTGGTATTAAAGGTGCTTTATCCTTGTTCCTCTTTTCCTTGAGATGTCAAAATAGTCCGCTTTTTCCATATTAAGGGGGGCATGTATGGCCCCCCTATTGCAAATATTCTGATTATTTCAAGCATTCTAGGTAGAGTACACTAACATAATATAATTTTCTCAAGCCAGATCACTCTCCTTTGTACATTTTTGGTTAATTACCTTAGATATAATGATTTATTTGGTTATCCTTAGGATTGGTTGAACTATCATAAAAAAAAAATCTAGCCCATTTGACCTCTCCTTTTCATACATTTTTAGGATTGGTTGACTAGCATAACACAATTTTCTAGACCATTTGACCTATCCTTTTCATAAGATTTTTAGGTTGAATAGCATAACACGGTGTGATAGACCATTCAACCTCTTCTTTACATAGATTTTTATGACTTGAATAGATTGCTAGTGATGAAATACAACTGATTATATGTTTGAAGTCATTTGTTGATATTCAACCCAGTTGCAGAAGTGATGATAAACATTATCAGTTAATGTATTGTCATTGATGTCAACTTATTTGAGTGTTATTATGGTGGAAAACATTTGTTATGCATTGAAGATCTGGAACAAATAATGTTTATGTGGTCATAAAAATGAAGAGTTCTATATACACTGAGTGACAGTAATAACCGAGTAAAATGCAGTGTATACCGAGTGACAGTGATAACCGAGCAAGGGATTGCCGACACAACTATTGATTAAGCAATTAATTTAAACTGAGGCTGAATAAAATGCTGAGATGACAATTGATAATTTTGAGGTAACAGATAAAGTTTGTTATTTGATCAAACGGTTATTAAAATTCAAGGAAGATTGGACGACAGAGATTGAAACATGTTTTTAACACAACTATCGAGGAAGGATCAAGCGGGAAATGAAACAATGAAGATTAAGCGACAAGATTTAAAGGATGAAAATTAAATGATACATGATGTCTATATAAGAGACAAGAGATTCATTTGTGAATCATGTACACAGATGCTGAAGCATACATGTGAATTCATGCATGACTAATCAAAACTGGTTAAAGACAGAACCGATCATTTCTGCAGACATCGCCGAGCAAAACATAGGAAAGAGGATTACCAAGCAGAACAAGTATGATATGAACTGAAGTGAACAAATTGATCAGAGGTATTATGTACTTAGAATAGATTTGAATATCTGAAAATCACAGTTGTATTTTAATCAGACCATTACTGTATCAATTTAACCATTGTTATAGATAAATCTCTTAACCGAGTAGGATAGTGAATCCTTATTAGAACATTCAGAGAATGTTAATTGTTTTCTTGTTGACCCCATAGTGAATGCATGGACAAGAGAGAATTGGTAGTTTTAAATCCTATACCAAGGTCACATTTAATAGTGTGCATTGTAACCTTTAATAGGGTTGGCTCCTCACTGAGTTCACTTTAGAAGAGTGAAAATATTTTGGGTTACTGGTCCCAGGTGGTTTTTCCCTTAATAGGGTTTCAATATTAAAAATCTATGTGTCAATGTGTATGAATGTTATGGATTGTTATTTTACTTTACACTTTATTTTATTTACCCAGATCGTTAACCACAATATTAATTTACTGATACTCGGTAGACAACTTAACATTAAGTTTTGAAATCAAAGTTTATATTTCACCGAGCAGAGTCTCATATTTGATATTGTTTTATTATACATCTGGAGGAATTTAGGACTATAGGATAATTTTGTGAGGGCACCGAGTCTAACTGGTTCACCCCTCCCCTTCTCAGTTATTCTAACAATTGGTATCAGAGCATACAATGCTTATCAGGGAGCATACAATGCTTAGAAGAAAGTTTTCAAGGACTTAAGCTAAAGATCACAAGATGTATAAGAGAGATGCACCTAAGATGAACAAGGACAAATTTTAGACATGGAAAAGAAGAATGAGATTATACCTATCAGGAATCGCAAGCAACATTGAAGATTTTCTGGACAATGAATTCATTCTACCTACTGGAGCTTTGAAAATAAATCAGTTGAAAGAAAAACATGAGCATAACCTTATCAAGGTGGAGATTGCCTCTTCACTTACTGATTCTAAATTTGAGGACATCAAGAATTGTACAAGTGCCAAGCAAACATGGGATCATCTTACAACAATTTATGCAGGAGATGTAAATGTGTTGAGAGCCAAAGTTGAGAGCCTTCATGGAAATTTTGATGACATGCGAATGACTGAAGGAGAAAACATCACACAATACAGTACCTGACTTAAAGAATCTTTGAATGCTATTCGAGGATCTGATGGAACCATTGATGAAGACAAAATTGTGAGTAAGATTCTTATAACTCTATTGCCTATTTATTCTATAAGAGTCTCTACAATATATGAAATGAGAGCTGGACCCGAAAATAACATTACTGTTGATAGTCTTGTTGGAAGATTAATTTCTTTTGAGCTAAATAACTTTGACAATAGTATTGTACCATCTATGGAATCCGCATGTATGTCTACTTTGAAAATTGGAAAATCTAGTAGAAAACACATAATCAGAAATAATAGTGACAATGATAATGATGACAAGGAACTTGATGATCTTGAAGCTTTAATGGTTAGAAGATTACACAGAGGTAAAGGAAGATATAAAGGTAAACTACCTTTGATATGCTTTAACTATAAAGAGATTGGCCATTTTGCTGCAAGATGCCCTAACAAAAATAATGATGATAGAAATGATAGATCTAATGACAGAAAGGATGATCATGACTTTAGAAGCAACCGACAGTATGAAAAAAGAGATAACTGAGATTATAAAGATAAAGGTAAGAAAGCTTGTTACATTGCTGAAGATAATAATTACAGTGGATCTGACAGTGATGAAGATATTGAGACAGTTTTTATAGCATTGAAAGATTATTCAGATGAAGATGAAAGGTATGTAGAGACAACACTTATCTCTAAAGTTAGCAAACATGATATTTGGGTTATTGATAGTGGTTGTACACATCACATGACTGGTGATAAAGGAAAATTTCAATTTCTTCAACATTATGATGGAGGATAAGTAAGAATGGGAAATGATGCACCATGTCAAATCAAATGCGAAAATGCTTATTGGGTAAAAGGACTTAACTACAATATGTTGAGTGTTTCATAGTTGAATAACACAGGACACCGAGTTGCATTTGAGAACATAAAAGAAATAATCTATGATGGAAAAGGAAAATTGATTGGTACTGGTGAACAATCAAGAGGTAACCTATTCTATCTTGACATAGCTGAAACTACTTGTTTATTGGCAAGGAATGAAGATATATGGCTACGACACAAAAGACTTTGTCATGTAGATTTTGACAACATGGTTAAGATTAGTAGAAAAAGAAAAGTTAGAGGCTTACCGAGCTTATCTAAACCAGACCATGTGATGTGAAAAAATTGTCAGATGGGTAAGATGTCAAATTCTAGTTTCAAGAGCAAGAAATTTTCATCTAATGACATTTTGGAGTTAGTTCATACAGACCTATGTGGACCAATGAGAACAAGAAGCTATTATGGAGATAGATGTTTTATTTTATTTGTTGATGACTACTCTAGGATGATGACTGTAATGTTTCTAAAAGAGAAATCTGAAGCATTTAAGATGTTTAAGTGGTATAAGGCAAAAGTGGAAAAATAAACTGGTAGAGATCTGATAGTGGAGGTGAATTTATTTATGATGAGTTCACTAACTTTTGTAATGAGTATGGAATCAAAAGATAGGTTTCTGCACCAAGGACACCAAAACATAACGAGATTTTTGAAAGAAGGAACAAATCAATTGTTGATTGTGCTAGAACATTGATGATCAAAAAGAAAGTTGCACAAACATACTGGAGAGAAGCAGTTAGCACAACAGTCTAGACACTGAACCGAGTACAACTAAAGAAAGATTTAAAAAAAACACGTTATGAGCTATGGTATGGTAATAATCCCAATGTGAGATATTTTAGAATATTTGGAAGTAGGTGTTATATTCTAAAAGATGATCGAAATGGAAAATTTGATTCCAAAAGTGATGAAGGAATATTTCTTGGATATTCTACTAAGAGTAAAGCTTACAAATGTTTGAACAAGTCAACTAACAAAATCATTGAGAGTGAAAATGTGAAAATTGATGAATTTGTTGAGTTAAATGATGAAGACAACATGAAAGAATTGGAGAGCTAAAGTAGATTTGTTTACTGGGAAGAGCCTGACACTATACCGACGTAGATGCCTAACATTACTGGGAAACAAACTAACATTACCGGGCAACAAATAGCACAAATTGAGAATCAAGAAAATGATGAAATAGAAGATCATGAACAAGAAGACAATGTAGATACTGAAGAAGATGATGAAGGACCAATAAATGAACCTGCACTTGCTAAATATGTAAGAAGAAACCATCCACAAGGTCAGATCATTGGAGATAAAAGAGCAAGCATATTAACAAGAAGTAAGTTCAGAGATGACACTTGTTTAATTTGTGAATTTGAGCCAAAGAATGTTAAAGATGCATTAGAAAATGAAGATTGGATTAATTCTATGAGTGGGGAAATTGAGAAGATATAGAAAAATTAGATATGGACATTAGTTATGATACCGAGTGATAAAAATGTCATTGGTACCAAATGGATTTTCATAAACAAATTGAATGAAGATGAGAATGTAACCAGAAATAAAGCAAGATTAGTTTGCAAAGGGTATGCACAAGAAGAAGGAATTGACTATGGAGAAACTTTTGTGCCTGCCGCTAGATTTGAAGGAGTAAGGATGCTACTTGCATACGCTACATATAAAGGATTCAAGGTATATCATATGGATGTGAAATATGCATTTTTGAATGGAATATTTGAAGAGGAGGTATACATTGAACAACCTGAAGGATTTGTTGATCCTGATCAGACACATATAGTATGTAAGTTACACAAATCTTTATATGGACTAAAGCAAGTACCGGGAGCATGGTATGAAAGATTGCATTCTTATCTAATAGGTATTGGATTTATTAGAACAAGTGACAACAACAATTTGTATTTAAAAGGAGGTGTTATCTACCAAAATTGCACCCTGCTAGATAACCAGAATCTAGCCTTTTGGAGAAACATGGAAACATTCCAAGTTTGTGGGTAAACTATGGTTGGAAGGAATCTCCAGGTTCTAGGCCAGCTTCCTATATGATGATCACTTGTTTGCTTCTTGAAAGACTGAAAATTGATGGGGAAAAGGGATAGAAAGATTGCATGAAACGTAAATAGCTGAAATGAAACCTGAACTAAGGTGATCCACCAAATTTGACATGAAAACATAACACAC
>MU224535.1:1290404-1317732 GCA_018584345.1 Thuja plicata
GGCAATAGGTCGTCTTAGAGGGTTTTATGTGTTTTTATGCTTTTACTAACCCTAAGTTACTAAAACAATGATCTATTGAAGTGTTGGTGGTTTTCTAACAGGTACCCATTATCCCACGCACAGTAAGAAGGATCAAGATCTAAAGAACCTTTCTACAATTTAACATCCAAGCATTCTAAAATTCTTCAAGCATCCAAGTTGTCAAGAATTCAAAGCATCATTCTTCTCCTTCATCAAGCATTGTGGAAAACTACAATATTCATGGTGCAAATCTTGTCTTCCATAATTTCCTTTGAGGTTTGTGTGTGGAGTCAAAAGGATAATTTAATCAACCACAAAGCATAAACCATAACACCACTATTTTTATCATGGAAACCCTTGTAAGAGGGAGAAAACCATGGTAGGGATACACCCATAAATCTCTTCACCACAGTAAAAGAGTTGCCTTGTTAGGAGCTTACAATACCCTATTGATGACATGTAACTAATTGAATGTTTGAAGATGTTAAGTTGATCACCGAGATGTAGAAAGATAACGCAAGACATTAAATCAGTTAATGGATTGTATTGTCGTTGATTTCAACTTGATATAATCTGATTGGTTATATAAAAAGTGTCAAAGACTTCAGAGAATCAGAGAGATAAATATTATGCTTTCAGTAATGCATAAAAGACTAGCATTCACTAAGTGACTACAAACACCGACAATTAGTTGAACCCAACAGATGGAGAAAACCAAGAGCAAAGTCACAGTGATGCCCGAGCAAAGAAACTGACAAGCATTACCGATGAGCAGAATCACAAGCATTACCGACGGCCAAAATTACAGTGTTAACTAACGGACAAACAACCCCGACAGACAGACAACCCCAAAAGATAGACAACACCGACGGAGAAGCCCGAGGAGAACTGAAGTGTTGACCGAAGCTATCAAAGAGTTAAAACACCAAAATTAACTGAAGTTCAGAAATGACAAAATACTTAGCTGGTAGAGCTAAAGATAGACTTAACTGGTTGTTAACATTGTTTTCATCGACAAGTTAAAGCCAGAGATAAGTAAAAGATTTAAACTTGTTTTATCTAGTTGGTAAGAATATTTCTACGAGATAAAACAAGAGTTAAGCTTTAAAGCAAGATTGGCTAAGATTGTGGATCACGCCAAGAACAAGAAAGTCAAGAACAGATAAATGGTGATATCATGTCTATAAAGAGACAATCTAATTCATTATGAATTAGGGGAGTGAATAGAGAAAAATGATGCTAAAGAGAAACTGATAAAGAACAATTTCATAGAGTCCTGATCAATCAAGCTGAGGAAAAAGCTAAAGATTTTTGCAGACACTGAGCAATAGAGCACAGTATCATTGAGCAGAAAGAAGTGGAGCAAAGATAGTGAAAAGACATATTGATCAGAAAGGTAAAATGAGCTTACAATAGATCTAAAAATCTGCAAGTATAAGTTGTATGTGTGAACAAATCATTTACAGTTTTAGTTTAAGCATTGATTCAAAAAGTCTCTTAACTGAGCAGGATTTAAAGATCCTTTCTATATTAAGATACATCCCAAGGAGTATCAAAAATTTTGATCATGAAGATAGCATGAGATGCCAGATACCATTTGACAAACTGCACTGGGTTTGGTCATAGAAGGTAGCATAGAGATGCTCGATATCAAGTGACAAACTATTCTATTAAATCCTCTAACAAGGTCACACCTAACAGTGTGTTTGTAACCTTTAACAGGGTTGGCTCTTCACTGAGCTCACTTCAGAAGAGTGAAAATTTTGGGTTACCAGTCCCAAGTGGTTTTTCCCTTAACAGGTTTTCCACATTAAAAATCCATGTGTCAATGTGTTTATGAGTCATTACTTTAGTGTTTTGCATTACACATAACTAATATGGATTGATCAGTATACACTAAGAAATTTACTATTTTTTGGTAATGAAAGACTGCTATTCGGTAAACATTAAGAATAAGGTTTAACAGTGAACTCCGAGCAGTAGTTATTTGATAAGTTTATTTGAAGGCATACATCTTGTAGAACTAAAGATAACTAGAGGCTTAATATTGTGGTACTAAGTTTTTGGGTTGATTTATTGGAATATTTTTGAGGCCACTGATTCACCCCCCTGCCTCTCAGTTATTTATAACAATTGGTATCAGAGAGACAATTTTGCATCATGGCAAAGCAGAATAAGACTCCACCTATCAGGTATTGGTAATAATGTTACTCAACACCTTGATACTGAATATGTGTTGCCTATAGGACCTCACACACTTGAGCAATTGAGAGAAAAGCATGAGCATAATTGCATGATAATAAAGCTTGCTTCCTCACTCTCCGATGCTAAGTTTGAAGATGTCAAAACCTGCACCTCTGCAAAGAGAATGTGGGATAAATTGAAGTTGGTACATGGAGGAGATGCTAATGTACTAAGAGCCAAGGAAAAAACCTTAAGAGGGAGGTTTGATGACCTAAGGATGAAAGAAGGAGAAAATATCACTCAATACAGCTACAAAATAAAATAAGTAGTCAATGTTATCCGAGGAGTTGGAGGCGTACTTGAAGAGGAGATAGTGGTAAGTAAAATCTTAAGAACCTTACTGCTTGTATATGCTATTAGAGTATCTGCTATACACGAAATGAGAGTAGTTGCAAACAATACAGTTACTCTAGATAGTCTGATTGGTAGACTGATTTCATTTGAGATGAATAACTTTGATAATAGTGTCTTACCATCTATAGAATCTGTATTCAAATATTCTTTGAAAATAAGCAAGTCAAGTCATAGACACACTGTTAGAAATGATAGTGAAAGTGATAATGGGGATCAAGGATTTGATGAGATTGAAGCACTAATGGAAAGAAGATTGCAGAGAGGCAAAGGTAGATACAAAGGTAAATTACCACTTGTATGTTTCAATAGTAAAGAGGTTGGACACTTTGTTGCAAGATGTCCTAACAGAAGAAAAGATGATAGAAGTAATGACAAAACATATGAAAAGCAGTTTGACTGAGGTAATAATTGGGATTACCGAAGCAACTGACAATCTGACAGAAGAGATACCCAAGACTACAAGGACAAAGGAAAGAAATCTTGTTACCTAGCCGAGAATAGAGCTGATGACATTAACATCGAATCTAATGAGGACATTGAGATGGTATTTGTAGCCATGAAGGATGATTCAGACGAAGAAGAAGAAAGGTATGTAGAGACTGCACTCATATCTAAGGTTAGTAAGAATGATGTCTGGATCATAGATAGTGGCTGCACTCAACACATGACCGGTGATAAACAAAAGTTTGAAACTCTTGAATACTATAATGGTGGTTCAGTAAGAATGGGTAATGACACGCCTTGTCTAGTTGAAGGTAAAGGAACTATAATGCTGAATAACTTGATCAAATGTGAAAATGATTACTAGGTAAAAGGACTGAATTATAATCTACTGAGTGTTTCATAGCTGAACAATACAGGTCACCGAGTAGCATTTGAGAATAAGAAGGCAAAGGTCTTCAATGAATCAGGAAGGTTGATCGGAACTGGTGAACAGACAAAAGGTAACCTTTTCTATATTGATGACATTAACACCACTTGTTTGATGGCTATAAATGAAGACATATGGTTGTGGAATAATAGATTGTGTCATATGAATTTTGACAACATGATAAAGATAAGCAATAAAAGAAAAGTCAGAGGCTTATTGAGCATGTCTAAGCCCGAGCATATCATGTGCAAGAATTGTCAATAAGGTAAGCTGACAAAGTCTAGTTTCAAGAGAAAAGCCCATACATCTAATGCCATTCTAGAATTAGTCCATACTGATCTATGTGGACCCATGAGGACAAAGAGCTACTATGGAGATAGGTATTTAATTATCTTTGTAGATAATTATTCTAGAATGATGACAGTTGTGTTTTTAAAAGATAAATCAGAAGCATTCAAGATGTTTAAATGGTATAAGGCTATGGTAGAAAAGCAAAGTGGTAAGGAATTGAAACTCTTAAGTTCAGATAGAGGAGGGGAATTTATTTCAGATGAATTCACTAACTATTGCAATGAGCATGGAATTAAAAGACAGGTTTCTGCACCAAGAACACCACAGGAAAAATGGAATTGTTGAGAGGAGAAACAAATCAATTGTTGATTGTGAAAGAACATTGATGATTGAGAAAAGCATCACTCAAAAATTTTGGAGGGAAGTTGTTAGTACTGTTGTCTACACATTGAACATAGTACAATTGAAGAAGGACACAAAGAAGACACCCTATGATCTTTGGTATGGTTACACACCCAATGTAAGTTGCTTCAGAATTTTTGGTAGTCAATGTTATATTTTGAAGGATGATAGAAATGGAAAACTTGACTCCAAAAGTGATGAAGGTATCTTTCTAGGCTATTACACCAAAAGCAAGGCTTATAAATGTCTTAACAAGTCATCTAACAAGATCATTGAAAGTGCAAATGTGAAAATAGATGAATTTACAGAAAAGAATGATAAGGAAAGTAGAAAAGAGCCAGAAGACTATAATAGGTTTTTTTACACTGAAGAACCTGACCCTCTACCTGAGCAACAGTGTATCACTCCCGAGCAACAGAACATTGCACCCAAGCATTAGGCTGCAATTGCCAAAAATTAGGAAAATCCTCAAGATGATGTTCCGAGCGATGGAGATCAGAATGAAGGTCAAGATGATGATCAAAATGATGAACACAAAGCTGAACTGAAACTTTCCAAGTATGTCAGAAGAAATCATCCACATAATCAGATCATAGGAGACAAGAAGGTTGGAATGAGAACAAGAAGTAAGTCACTAAACACTAGATGTTTACTTTGTAATTTTGAGCCTAAACATGTTAATACTGCACTTGAAAATGAAGAATGGGTAAGTTCTATGAATGAATAAATAGAACATATTGAGAAGAACAGTACATGGACACTAGTACCGAGACCAGATGACAAGAATATCATTGGTACCAAATGGATATTCAGAAACAAGCTGAATGAGAATGGAGAAGTCACAAGAAATAAAGAAAGATTAGTATGCAAGGGGTATGCACAAGAAGGTATTGACTATAGTGAAACCTTTNGATGACAAGAATGTCATTGGTACCAAATGGATATTCAGAAACAAGCTGAATGAGAATGGAGAAGTCACAAGAAATAAAGAAAGATTAGTATGCAAGGGGTATGCACAAGAAGGTATTGACTATAGTGAAACCTTTGCACCTATTGCTAGACTAGGAGTTAGAATTATTCTTTCTTATGTTGCATACAAAGGATTCAAGGTATACCAGATGGATGTCAAATCTGTATTCCTAAATGGAATACTTGAAGAAGAGGTATACATTGAACAACCAGAAGGGTTTGTTGATCCAGACAAGAGAAACATGGTATGTAGACTACATAAAGCCTTATATGGATTAAAACAAGCATTGAGAGCCTGTTATGAAAGACTTCACTCCTATCTCATTAGCATTAAATTTGTTAGAGCAAGTGAAAATAGCAATCTGTACTTAAAAGAAGATACCGATGGTAATATTCTGATTCCTAAAATTTTTGTTGATGATATCATTTTTGGGGGAAATAAAATGTTATGCAAATCCTTTGCTAAGGAAATGAGCAAAGAGTTTGAAATCTCTATGTTTGGGGAGATCAAATTCTTTCTTGGTCTACATATTATTCAACAAGATGCAGGCATATATATATCACTCAGTCCAAGTACATCAAGGAAGTGCTAAAGATATTCAAGATGGAAGATTCCAAACCAGTTGGAGCACCTATGGCTACCATATGTAAGATGACAAAAGAAGACAAGTAAAATGAGGTAAATCAGACCTTGTATAGATCAATGATTGGCAAACTAATGTATGTTGTTCATACTAGACCAGATATTGCACATGCAGTTGGAATAGTTGCAATATTCTCTGCTAACCCCAAAGAATCACATATGACTAATGTCAAGAGAATTCTGAGATATTTAAATAACACCAAGGACTATGGATTATGGTATAAACAAGAAGGAAAATTTGAGCTACAAGTCTATACAGATGCTGATTGGGATGGAAATATCGATGACCGAAAGAGCACAAGTGGAGGAGCATTATTCATGGGTGACAAACTTGTCACATGGATCAACAAGAAGTAAGGATGCATCTCTCAGTCTACTACAGAAGCAGAATATATGGTTGCTGCTGCAAATTGCTCCAATATTGCATGGATCAAACAATTGTTGGAAGGTATGAATATGAAGATTATTGAACCAGTGATTATCTATTGTGATAATACCAGTGCAATTAACATTTTTAAGAATCCATTCATGCATGCTAAGACTAAGCATATATAAATCAAGTATCATTATTTAAGAGAACAAGTGCAAGCAAAAGAGGTGATATTGGAATATGTTNATATATGGTTGCTGCTGCAAATTGCTCCAATATTGCATGGATCAAACAATTGTTGGAAGGTATGAATATGAAGATTATTGAACCAGTGATTATCTATTGTGATAATACTAGTGCAATTAACATTTTTAAGAATCCATTCATGCATGCTAAGACTAAGCATATATAAATCAAGTATCATTATTTAAGAGAACAAGTGCAAGCAAAAGAGGTGATATTGGAATATGTTCAATCAAAGGAACAATTTGCTGACATCTTTACCAAGCCATTACCGAAAGATACATTTGAGTACTTGAGAAAGAGACTAGGGGTCCAACCCTTGTCTATCGGTCAGTATGCTGACTAGGAGGTTGCATCAGCCTAAACACAATCAGAAGATCATTCATGTTGGTGCATGCACCAAGATGGATTGCAATGATACATCTGTACACAATAAGGTACATAACTACACCGAACACCAGAGTCAATGTATTGCTGATGGATAGGGAAATTCAAGGAGTATATTATAAAAAGGATGGAAGATGATATGGAAGGATTATTTGGCATTGTTTTCAAAGGGAGAGATTATTCTCATTATCAAAAGGGAGAAATTATCTCATTATTAGGAAGAGATTATATCATTATCCATGGAGAGAAGTTCCTAAGAATTCAAAGGGAGAGTTAATCAAAGGGAGAGATTGATTACATATGAAATATCCATCAAAGGGAGAGAAGTAACAAAAGGGAGAGAATACATACTAAGGGAGAGATTGTTGTCAAAGGAAAAATAGATGTTCAAGGAGAGGAACAGTTAAGGCAAAACACATATTAGGAATAGAGACAAAACCTGCTACATCTATCGAGTGAAGGGATTGAAGATTAAAGAAACCCACTCTGCAAGAAACAAATCTAAGCTATTTGAGCATACCAAGAGCCAGACATTATTATTAGTTATAATAGAAGAGATTGATGAAATACACTTGATATATTTCATATTGTATTAGTACTAATATAGTGTTATAATGTAGCATGTTTCCATCAATGCCAAAGGGAGAGATTGATGACATGTAACTAATTGAATGTTTGAAGATGTTAAGTTGATTACCGAAATGTAGAAAGATAATGCAAGACATTAAATCATTTAATGGATTGTATTTTCATTGATTTCAACTTGATATAATCTGATCGGTTATATATAAAGTGTCAAAGACTTCAGAGAATCAGAGAGATAAAGATTATGCTTTTAGCAATGCATAAAAGACCAACATTCACTAAGTGACTACAAACATAGACGGTTAGTGGAACCCAACAAACAAAGAAAACTGAGAGCAAAGTCACAGTGATGCCCTAGCAAAGAAACCAACAAGAATTCTTGACGAGCAGAATCAAAAGCATTACCAACAGACAGAATTATAGTGTTAACCGACGAACAGACAACCCTAAAGGACATACAACACCAATGGAGAAGCCCAAGGAGAACTGAAGTGTTGACCGAAGCTATCAAAGAGTTAAAACATCAAAATTAACTAAAGTTCAGAAATGAAAAAATACTTAGCTAGTAGAGCTAAAGATAGACTTAACTGGTTGTTAACATTGTTTTCATCGACAAGTTAAAGCCAAAGATAAGCAAAAGATTTAAAGCTATTTTATCCAGTTAGCAAGAAGATTTCTACGAGATAAAATAGGAGTTAAGCTTTAAATCAAGATTGGCTAAGATTGTGGATCACGCTAAGAACAAGAATGTCAAGAACAGAGAAACGGTGATATCATATCTATAAAGAGACAATCTAATTCATTATGAATTAGGGGAGTGAATAGAGAAAAATGATGTTGAAGAGAAACTGATGAAGAACAACTTCATACAGTCCTGATCAATCAAGCCGAGGAAAGAGCTAAATATTTTTGCGGACACCGAGCAACAAAGCACAACATCACCGAGCAGAAAGAAGTGGAGCAAAGATAGTGAAACGTAGACATATTGATCAGAAAGGTAAAATGAGCTTACAATAGATCTGAAAATATGCAAGTATAATTTGTATGTGTAAACAGATCATTTACTGTTTCAGTTTAACCATTAATTCAGAAAGTCTCTTAACCAAGCAGGATTTAAAGATCCTTTCTATATTGAGATACATCCCAAGGAGTATCAAAAAGTTTGATCATGAATATATCATGAGGTGCCAGATACCATTTGACAAACTACACTGGGTTTGGTCATAGAAGGTAGCATAGAGATGCCCAATATCAAGTGACAAACTATTCTATTAAATCCTCTAACAAGGTCACACCTAACAGTGTGTTTGTAACCTTTAACAGGGTTGGCTCTTCACCGAGCTCACTTTAGAAGAGTGAAAAATTTGGGTTACCGGTCCCAAGTGGTTTTTCCCTTAAAAGGGTTTCCATGTTAAAAATCCACGTGTCAATGTGTTTATGAGTCATTACTTTAGTGTTTTGCATTACACATAACTAATCTAGATTGATCAGTATACACTAAGCAATTTACTATTTTTCGGTAAATGAAAGAGTGTTATTTGGTAAAAATTAAGAATAAGGTTTAACAGTGAACTCCGAGCAGTAGTTATTTGATAAGTTTATTTGAAGGCATACATCTTGTAGGACTGAAGATAACTAGAGGCTTAATATCGTGGTAGTAAGTTTTTGGGTTGATTTATTGGAATATTGTTTAGGCCACTGTTCCACCCCNCCCCCCCCCCCCCCCCCCCCCCTCTCAGTTATTTTTAACACCTGTTAGGGGCTCACCTAATTAAGAGTGACTAGTACCTTGTTAGAAGTACAAAGAGACTTGTTAAGATCTATCTCGCTAGAGGATTTAGAACTCCTCAGAATTCACCTTGTTAGAGGATTTTAAAAAAATACTTGTTAAAGTCCACCATGTTAAGGGATTTAACCTTGCTAACCTATTAGAGTTAGCCTTGAGCAATGAACTCAAATCACTGATTTGGAATGACATTGCTTGCCTGTAAGATCCAATTTAGTCTTTGAACTCTTGACGTAGTACTATGCTTCTGTCTCTGATCACAACCACCAAAAAAATGATCAAAAACCCTAAATCACTGATTTAACATTCTTTTATATAGCTATTTTAAGTCAGTTAAAACAATAAAAATAATCCACAAGTCATCCACCATCTTTGACTAAAATCATGGAAATTTATCCCAATAAAACTTAACATGTCAGCCCAAAACGTAATACAAACATTTAATATAAAATACCGACAATAACTTAACCGCCTTGACCATTTGATCATCAAGAACCAATCGATAACTGAATTGGTTCATATAGAACAATCACCAAAATACTGACTTTCACAAAAAGTTGAGTTAACTATCATGGTCGTACGTCTAGACTATTTTGACCATATGGATGAACAGTAACAATCGTATCTCCCAATTTCTCACCATCTCGAGCGCTACTCAAAACACTTTCATGTTACTGTCTTCCTGTTCACCAGTCATAACACTTAGCATATCTGCTTCACCTATTCATCCCGTCGATCGGTAACTGTAACCTATTCACCAAAACTAATAGAGTTAATAAGATGTCATTAATGACAAACTTAAACTCATCATTTCACCTCCAAAATCCATCATAATGCCAACAGAATGTGACCTCAGTCCTATAACAAGTTTTTGTGTTAGTATCATCACACACAAATCTCTTTAGAAACAACAAATCCATCGTCTAATATGAGTAAAAGGAAGCAAAAAATTAAAGACGTTGTCTTCACATTATATATTTTTTTCAAATCTAAAAATATACGAGGGTAGTACATTTGGTTTTTATCCTACACTCAAACAAGAATTAAATCCACAATAGATCAAAGAGTTAAAACCTTAAAAACAATTCTTATTAAAAAATTAGTTTCATAACATTTACATTCCAATTGAACAAAAATATGAGAGAATCAAAAAATAACCGTGTGAAAAGAATAACTCCAACTTTTCAACACTTTCATGTGACATTCTTGAGATTTTAAGGCATTAAACGATATACAAAATATGAAAAAAGAGTTTCAATATAACAAAACAATTGCATGTTTATATAATTTACATAAAGCGATTCCCTTATAGCCTTAATCTTAAAAAATGCACCTTTTCTTAAAGAGACTATATATGAAGTTCAACTGATTTTATAATGTTACTATTCAAATGATCTATTAGAACTAAAGGGCTAATATGAAACCAAGCGTTTATAGTTATAAAAAGGTGTTATAAATACTTGAGTATAGGAGGCTAAAAGTATTAGTTTGAAATGAAGATAATAATATGTCAAATTTAAAAGGGACATAGATGAATCCTCTAATTCCTAGATATTATTCTTCACAATGAATAACACCAATGATAATGTAGGAGGAAGATGCTAGGAGCAAAACACAATCCTTTTATTATGGTTTAGTTAGAACTAGACATTAGCATTATAATTTGACTTAATATGTTGACTTATTTCAGTACCATTATCTTTGGGTCATACTTATTCGGAGGACTAGGTGCACTGAATTCAAGTTTATTTTTCCTTACACTTGTCCAATCTTTGTTAGAGTATATGTGTGTGGATTACAATAATGTTTATTGGAAAAGAAAAGAAAAAATCCATTAAAAAACCTACAAGATTCTAAGAATATCTCTCTAGAGTCATATATACCTATTAGTTGCAACTCTTAAAATTGTCCATGTGCTAAAAATCTTCATGTTAAAAAAATCTTACTAAATTAATGTATGACACAGTGTTTAATGTGTCAACACTTTACATTGGAGAAATAAGTGCCCTAAACACTCACATGACAATGACATTGAAATAGTAAGCTCCTTTTGACCTTTTCCCTTTTCAAGGTTCCTTATAATGAGACAGATATCCATGATTTTTTTTTCGATTAAGTATAATAAAGTCACATTACATATTTCTTGAATAATATTTCATTTTAACACATATGATAGACTAATGACCTATACAACTATATATATGTGTATAACTAAATACTGGTGCATTATACAACTATATAAAAAACATTACAATTTAACCTCATATAACAATCAAAGATTAACAACTAACATAATGAAATATCCTGCAAGTTCTAGGCATATTGTCTCAGGTCAGATTATTAGCCCCTGCATTGATCAAACCATGCAATCCAACCTAATGGACCCTCCACCCACTTTTGTATTTTGCTAGGGACCATAACAACCTCTGCCAATAGTACTGCTGCAATAGGAATCAATAGAATTGCTGCAACTACTGGAATCTCTCCAACCTGTCCCTTGCTTCTCTCTTCCGCTTCTCTTCCAACTCAATGATGAAATTGGTCAACCCAATCTCAAAAGGGGTTCTTTCCACCGATTGTCTGGTCCAAGGAAAACCATGTGATATTTTGCCTGTAAAGACCCTAACTGTGTCGTCTTGTAGCCTTATTATAAATATTCACATCTTTTTTTTTTCCAAAGAAATGCATATACGAAGTTCACTATTGAGATCAAGCAAGGATTTATTTTACAAAGGACCACTACTCAAAATGAGCTATTAGGACTAAAGGCTAATAGGAAAGTGAGTGCTCTTAAACATAGAAAGGTGTTATACATCCTTGAGTATAGGATGTTGAAAGTAATAGTTAGGAGTGAGGATAATAACATGCTAACATAAATGGGAGACAATTGAATCCTCTAATTCCTATATAGAGGATAATAACATGCTAACATAAATGAGAGACAATTGAATCCTCTAATTCCTATATATTTTTCTTCACAATTAACAACACAAATGAAAAAGTAGGAGGAAGGTGCAGGGAACAAGAAACAATCTTTTCATAATGGTTTATTAGAAATAGGCATTAATATAGTAAGTGGATATAATATGTTGACTTAAATTTCATTACCATTAAGGGTCTTACTTATTGCAAACATAGGTGCATCAAATTCAAGTTTATTCTTCTTCATTCTTCTAATGTTTTTTAGAATATATGTGTGTGGATTACAACAATGGTTTTTTAATTAAATCAAATCAAGATTACAAATAATCACTACTAAAGGTAGTTGAAAAAAAAAGAAAAGGAAAGGTCCTTTTATAGTCCACTATACAAGCCATATGATTTTGGGTCTACATATGGTGACAACAATATGGGACTACCCCGTACTCCTTGCGGGAGGCATCCATTATGCTACAAACAAGGCGTTCATACCTTGCGAGACCTTGCCTTGAAAGAGAAAATATTAGACCTTGCCAAGAAAATGTGTTGTATTTGGCACAACTTCATCTAATTCAAGATTAGGCTAAATGACTCCAAAAAAGTTGCAATATTTTTCTAAAGTATTCAAGCTTTATAATGTTTTTTATGTAATGACATTCATTAGCCTTTGCAATTATGATGTTTGGTATTATTGTTGCTCTTTGATGACATATTGTATTCTGCATTACAACAATGTTCATTGGAAAAGAAAAGAAAAGAAAAGAACCCATAAACCACCTACAAGCTTCTAAAGATTCTTTCTCTAGAACTATACATACCAATTAATTCCACATGAACAAAGAAATATTAATAATCAATATACCGACATAATGTGTTCAATATGCCAACACTTCACATTACAAGAAAAATGTACCCTAAACACTCACATGCCAATGACATTGAAATAGGAAGATCTTTTTGACTTTTTGCCCTTTTAAGGTTCCTTATAATGAGAAAGATCTCAATGAATATTTGTTTTGAAAGATTAGCTAGTAAATAATAATAATGCTCCAAAGGACAAAGGTGATATAATTCACCTAGAAAATGGGAAATAAAAAGACATTGTGAAGAACAGGTGCCCGCCAATACAGAGGTACAAGAGAATCATGGAGAATTGGAAAAAGTCAGGGAACGTCCATCAAAGTCCTTTCTAAGGACAAAGACTTTAATACATGTGGTGCTTTTCGTGTTTCACACTCCATTAATCTGCCTGAACTGGATTGAACCGGGCTGAATTGGGACAAATCCAAAAGGCTTCCAGCTCAAAGAATTAGGAAATCCTAGGGCAACCAATGTGAAAGTGAGAAGTTTAAAGCCCTGTCACATGATATTGCACCCTGTACGAAAACCTAAGCAAGTGGGCAAAGAATGCTAATAAATGAGCCACGTTGACAGTAAGATGAAATCTGAAGGGCTGATCAGAGTTTAAGGGCTGTTGATTCTGCTGCACTTTGTAAAGGGTGGAACCCACACACAGCATCGCATGGGCGGCTGACGATCCTTCAATCGCTCACAGTAAAGAATGCCATCCATAAAGGAAGCATTGATTGTCTTGTGCTGATGCAAAGCAATTGCAAGCGTACGCCCAAATCTTACTGTGCAAATTCTCTGGTCCACCATGGTACCTTTCTATTTATTTTCAAAGATTTGCTTAGTTGGGAGCGTTTTCTTTGTCATATTCCTCATTGCGTTCAAATAAGTTCCCCCATTAAGATAGGTTTTCATGATCTTTGTCCAATTTAGAGAAAACCAAATCTGTGGGTTTGGTGGTGGTGCTGAGCAAATGCTTAGTTGATCTTTGTCATATTCCTCATTGTATTCCACTAAGTTAACCCTATTAAGATAGATTTTCATGATCTTTGCCCGATTTGGAGAAAAAACAAATCTGTGGGTGTGGTGGTGGTGCAGGGCAAATGCTTAGTTGAGAGCTTTTCTTTTGTCATGTTACTCATTGTATTCTAACAAGTTACCCCATTAAGATAAGTTTTCATGAATTTTGCCCTATTTGGAGAAAAATAAATCTGTGGGTGTGGCGGTGATGCAGGACAAAGGCTTAGTTGAGAGCATTTCTTTTGTCATGTCACTCATTGTATTCAAATAAGTTACCCCATTAAGATAAGTTTTCATGACTTTTGCCCGATTTGGAGAAAAACAAATCTAAGGGTGTGGCGGTGAGGCAGGGCAAATGCTTAGTTGAGAGCATTTCTTTTGTCATGCACTCGTTGTATTTAAATAAGTTGCCCTATTAAGATAGATTTCATGATTTTGGCCTGATTTGGAGTAAAACAAATCTGTGGTGGTAGTGGTGGTGGTGCAGTGCAAATGCTTAGTTGAGGGCTTTTCTCTTGTCATGTTACTCGTTGTATTCAAATAAGTTGCCCTATTAATTTCATGATTTTTGCCTGATTTGGAGTAAAACAAATCTGTGGTGGTGGTTGTGGTGCAGAGCAAATGCTCGTCTCAAACTTGCTTGTCATACCAGAGGAGGAGCCACAGCTGGTGACTCCGGCCTGTTCTATGCCTCATGAGGTTCTCAGCCTCTCAAATTTGGATTCACAGTTTTTTTTGAGGTTTACCATTGAGTATATTTTTGTCTACAAGCCCCCACAGGGTGAAGATGATGAGGAGGCTGTTGAGAGATTAAGGAATGGGCTTTCAGGAGCTTTGATGTATTACTACCCTCTGGCGGGAAGATTGAGGAGCAGACATGATCATAAATTAGAGGTGGTATGTAATGGAGAGGGGGCTGTGTTTGTTCGAGCAAGAGCAAATTTGAGTCTCAAGGAATTTGGGCCTTTGCACAAGCCTGCCAAAATCTGGAGAAAGCTGCTGCATAAGGTTACTGCTGATGGGTTTCTGGGCATTCCTCCCCTGGTCGTGCAGGTATATTTAAATAATTCTACCATATGATTCTTCCATGATTTTTACAACTTGTTCATCAGATGACAGATGTGGGTTATTAAATTTCTTTCACTCCAAGTGATTGCTATGAAATTTATTAACTATTGAGTGCGTATGTGCATATAGGTGCAGTTTATAGTCAATTCATTTATGCATGATGGGTTTTCCTTGTGCATCTCACAAAAGCCTTTTGACCGAACATCCAAGCACATCTGTCCAAGAACTATTATAATCCTCTTGTCCATGCATGATAATGGTTTCTTGTTCTGCATTTTGCACAGAGCTTTTAGTCGGTGAAGAACAGCCAGTTCTGCCAAGCATCTGTCCCAAAACTATTATAATCTTCCTGTACATTCATGATAATGGGTTTTTCTTCTGCATTTTGCCAAGCATGTCTGTCCCACAACTATTATAATCTTCTTGTCCATTCATGTTAATTGGTTTTTGTTCTGCATTTTGCGTACAGATTTTGGTAGGTGAAGAATAGCCAAACATTTGTGCTCACGAGAGTTTCTAAACATGATAATTTTTAATGTTTCTGTTAGGTGGGTGACTGAAAATCTGGTGAATTTTTTTGTTTCTTCATTCTCTCTTAGTCAGGAATCAACATCTAAGTTTCATATACCCTTTAAGGCAGGTGATAACTATGATATTCCCTACATTAGTTATCTTACAAGCACTGAAAATACCTGCTGTCTTTTCATTCAAAGTTTTTTTAAGAAGGAACTTATTGTTTATTTTTGTCTTAGTTACCAAGATTCAGCATAGGTCGTTGAGGTTGGTGTATGCATCTATTATTGCACTTGGATGTCATAATATGTGGGCCATCTGTTATTTTTGTTTTTTTCTTCTGAAAAACTGCCCTTTCATGTGGAATTTCTCTTTTTCTTTTGGGTTTTCCATGACAATGAACGAAATCACTGCCTTATTATACGGAACTTTTGTCTTGTTAGTGACAGTGAAAGTAAGTTCCTCCATCAAATTTTGATCAGTTTTCCCAGTTAATGTGAAAATTAATGAAATGTTATGTTGATGAGAACAAAACATCGTATTTTTAAAGCTTTAGCAACATTTTACTGGAAACACAGAATGTCTTTACTGTATATATATTGTTTATTAGAATAATAAAAAAATAAATCTGTTATATATTTATGAGAGATGAGTTCAGACAAATTACAATTTGAGAAATACGAATCAATAAATTTTGACTCAAAAAAGACACAGTAAATTCAGACAAATCACAATTGGAAAATTTGAATCAATAAATTTTGGCTTAGAGATGAATTTAAATATTATTATCGAATTTCTCCACTGAATAATGATTGAAAAAAATAGAAAAAAACCTTAAAAGTTTTTTTTTTTCTAAAACCCCACTATTTTTAACTTGTTCTCGTTCAATTGTATTGACCTTTTAACCTCGACTCATTATCTTTCTCACTATTCTAAAGTTATGACTTTTAGGCACGGCCGAAAAGCTTGCTGAGCCTACTTCTGCTTACAGTAGTTTATCTTAGAATTGTTAAAAAAATTCTTATGATAGCAGTTGTTTTCGAATCAGATTTGGTGTGAATTGTTGCAGAATCCACATTATTGATTGAAGTAATCTGATATAAATATATTTTTCCCGTTTAACTCGATTGAAAAGTCTGTTTATAGTATATACTGATGGCCCAACAAACTTTGTTCAGTGTATTTTGCTCGAAAAGGAAAAGAGCGGATGGAAGGTAGATTAATAACTGATTTGATTATGTTCATCAGACAAAGTATCAGGATTTATGAACTTTTAAACATGACAAAAACTCGACTTTTGATTCTACATTTCACGACATCCTTACTATGCGCGCAGGTTACCCGTTTGAGATGCGGATCACTCATAATCTGCGCAGGCTTTAGCCACTGCCTGTGCGACGGACTAGGAAGCTCACAGTTCCTGCAAGCATGGTCCCAAATCTCAAAAGGAGCCAAATTTCCGTCGGTAACTCCAGCCTGGAGTAGAGATCTCTTACAGAGCAGAAACCCCCCGAGAATAGAATACTCACATCCAGAATTCACGGAGGTCCCAGACCTGTGCAATCTCAACACCAGGCTCAAATCAGAACAACTCCAGGCGAGCTCCGTGATATTCGACTCCGCCAAGCTTTTGGAAATGAAAACCCTAGTAACAATCCATTCTCATTCAAAATGCACCTCATTTGAGGTCCTCTCAGCGCACGTCTGGAGATCGTGGATCAGAGCCATGGATTTACCCCCAAAGCAGGCGATCAAGCTTCTCTTTTCCGTCAATGTGCGGACGAGACTCCAACCGGGGCTTCCCGAGGGTTTCTACGGAAACGGATTTGTTTTAGCCTGTGCTCAAACAACGGTAAAAGATCTAACAGAGAGGCCCCTGTGGTATGCAGTAAAGATTGTGCAGAGAGCCAAGGAAATACTCACAGATGAATACATCCGATCGATTGTGGATACTTTGGGGGATTCGAGACGCCGACCTGATCTTAATGGAAGCTTGGTTATTTCACAATGGTCACGATTAGGGCTCATGGATGTGGACTTCGGATGGGGAAAGGCCTCGCATTTCGGAAATCTGTCAAGTGACATATACTGCATATTTTTACCTGTTGATTCCCAAGGAGCTTCCGTTAATGTCGTTCTTTCTGTTCCCCGTTCAGTCTATGGTAAATATGAATATTATATGAGAAATATAACACACAATCTGTTATGATGTCACCAATTCTTTTTTCTTTTGACTCATGCTATACTTTAATGTTAAGCACTCGTGACTCTTGCTGACCCTTGACTATCTAAACAATTGCTGAACTGCCATGATAATGAGTCTAAGATTAGGTTCTTGTAAAGATTGTTTACTAACTATCGTTCATTATATTTGCTTATTTTAACAAAGTCTCAAAGCAGTTAAGTTCTTGCCAAAATGCTAGAAAATCATGTAATTAATTATTGAAAATTACAATTTTTTTAATCGCTAATTTTTTTTACTAATCAAATTACAGAGTTCTGATTTGCTAATAAGAAAGTTATTAATAAATTAAAAAAAAGTGAGTTGCCTATAGTTCAGCATATAACAAGAACTAAAAAGTATATATACTTTCAATTTAAAAAATAAGTGAAATGGAATCACATTCTTAAATCTTTAAATAAGTTAAAAATATAATTTTAATTTTTTAATATGAGTATAAAACAAAAGCAATTGGAAATGTATTAAATGTGGATATTCTACTTATGGTGATCCATTCTTATCTTTAACATGCTATTTTCTTTTTCTTATTAGAAAGATGACAAGGTTGTCTCCCTATTGTGTTCAAATGTGAATTTAACTAAGTCCTTATGGTGCTTGATTCTTATCTTTAACATTCTATTTTCTTTTTCTTATTTGAAAGATGATATGGTTGTCTCCCCATTTTTTTTAACATGAACTAAACTAGCCTTAATATCTAATGGATCAAAATCAAGTCCTATGATATTCACACAATCTTTTATTTTTTGCACTTATGGTGTTGGATTCTTATCTTTAACATTCTATTTTCAAAGATGACATGATTGCCTCCCCATTGTTTTCGAACATGAACTTAACTAGATGATTCTTATCAATTGACAAAGTCTTGCAATATTCACACAATATTTTATTTTTTGCATCGATTGTTTATACCCCACCTATGGTGATTGATTCTTATCTTTAACATTCTTTAAAAAAAACAAAAAAAAACAATTTATATATTATTTTATTATCAAAAGATGATAAGGTTGTCTCACTATTGTGTTCAAACATGAGCTTAAATAGCTTTAATTTCTATTCTTTTTTAATCACTGGTTTATACTTTATGTATGGTGATTGATTCTATCTTCAACATCCTACTTTTTTTTGACCTTATGGGAAAGATGTTAAAGGTTGTCTCCCTCGTGTTTAAATATGAGCTTAACTAGACATGATTTCTAATCAATCAATTTATACCCTACTTATGGTAATTGATTCTTATCTTTTACATTCTACTTTCTATTTCTTATCATAAATATTATAAAGGTTGTCTGACCATTGTGTTTGAATATGAACTTAACTAGACATGATTTCTAATCAATCAACATCAAGTCCTATGATGTTCACACGATCTTTTATTTTTTTGCATCAATTGTTTATACCCTACTTTGGTGATTCATTCTTATCTTTAACATTCTATTTTCTTTTTCTCATCTAAAAGATGATAAGGTTGTCTCCCCAGTGTGTTCTCACATGAACTTAACTAGTCATGATTTCTTATCAATCAACATAATGTCCTATGATACTCACACAATCTTTTATTTTATGCATCAATTGTTTATACCTTATTTATGGTGATAGATTCTTATCTTTAACATTCTATCTTTTCTAAAAAATATGATAAAGGTTGTCACCCCATTGTGTTTGAATGTGGACTTAACTAGCCCTGATTTCTAATCAATTAACATCACGTCCTATGATTTTCACACAATCTTTTATTTTTTCCATCAATTGTTTATGCCCTACTTATGAGGATTGATTCATATCTTTATTTTACATTCTATTCTCCTTTTCTTGTTAGAAAGGTGATAAGGTTGTCTTTCCATTATGTTCGAATGTGAACTTAACTAGCCATTATTTCTAATCAATCAACACCAAGTCCTATGATATTTGCACAAACTTTTTATTTTTGAATTATTGTTATATAAATTAAGTTCAATGTCATCGTGATTCAACAACCTAAACATTATGGTTAATTAATTATGTGCTAATGAGAAATAGATTTGATTATGAATTATAAGTTGGAACCTCACAAATTATGAAGTGTTCCTTATATAAATATAAAAATAAGTGAAATGGAATCACATCCTTAAAAGTTCAAATATTATAAAAAACCTAGTAAATATAAAACCAAAAGTGATTGTAAATACATTAGTTCCCCACTTATGGTGATTGATACTTATCTATAACATTTTTCTTTCTCTTATCCATAACATGCCTCTCTTATCCATAATATTATATTTTCTTTCTCTTATCCCTAACATTCTATTTCTCTATTATCCATTACATTCTTATCTATAACATGATAAGATTGTCTCCCTGTGTTTGGTTGTGGACTTAACCAGTCATGATTTCTAGTCAATCAACACCAAGTCTTATGATATTCACACGACCTTCTATTTTTTTAATTGTTATGATATTGATTAGTTTTAAGTATGTCAAGTTAATCCAATATTAATGATTAATAAATTTGATTTTGAATGACTTCTAGTCAATCAACACCAAGTCTTATGATATTCATACGGTCTTTTATTTATTTTTAATTATTATGATATTAATTACTTTTAACTATGTCAAGTTAATCAAATGTTAATGATTAATAAATTTGATTTTGAATGACTTCTAGTCAATCAACACCAAATCTTATGATATTCACACGGTATTCTATTTTTTAATTATTATGATATTAATTAGTTTTAAAAGCTAATCAAATATAAATGATTAATAAATTTAATTTTGATGAGTTAGAATTTATGATTGTTTAACTAAATTTGTAAAAATTAATTTTATTTCATATGTGGTTAAAATTTAATGAGAAGTTATTGTTTGAAAGATGTTACAATTTGATCGCAAGTTATCATTGGGGGGGGCGGGGGGGGGGGGGGGGGGGGGGGGNGGGTGAATTAGTGACAAGAAAATGTAGTATCAATTTTTAAAGCCAAATTTAAATAATCAACTCAAATGAGACAAATGAAAAACAATGAGATAGACACAAAATATACAGATGAAATATAACACAAGATATGTTCTCAGTGGAAAACCCTTCGGGTAAAAAACCACTCGAAATGCCTCACTGGCTTAATCTAGAAAAGTCTTTTATACTGCCTCACTTGCTACACAACCGTCTCACTAACAAATGTTATCTCATTGAGAGTCTTTTATGCCTCACTGTATTTTCAACTCTTTTACAACTTTCTTACATACAGAGACAAAAAGCACGATTTTAAGTATAGCCACTACAACATAGTACCAAACATCATTATTTACACAAATATGTCTTTGTGTTGAATAATGCTTGATAGTAGCTCATAGATTCTATAGTTTGAATCAAATTTTTCTGCTCAAATGCAACTGATTGTGCAAAAACTGAAAACATAATTCATTTGAAAATCAAATCCCTCTATATCTGTATTTTTTTTGAAACTTCCTTCTCTACAAGTATAAATAAGCTTCATAATTTTGATTCAAAAACTGATCACAAACTAACCAAGTGAACTGAATATAACTGTCAGATCACCACCTTATGTTTCCACAACATGACATTGTGTAATGAATGCATATGCTATTGTCTAACATCATTGATAATCATAAATCCTTCATGTCTCTGTTTTGAATATACAACATTATACTTTATTTTTGTCATGAATCTTTTCAGAAAGGTGAATCTTTTAATTTTAATTAACTAAATCAATTAAACAATTTGATTTCAACTTCGATATAATCTTTTCAACAAACTAATATTTTGTTCTTAACCAAACAAACTTATCTTTGAAAAAAATCAAAACCTCTGTTCTAATATATGTCATGTCATTTCCATTTCCAATGTGCATAACATATACCATTCTCAAATAAGAAGATTAATATCATAATCCTCATGATAACCACAATCAAATGCAACTTGGGTTGGAAGGACAAAATATATGACATGCATGGTAAAAATAGAATACCTTACACTCGGGTTAGACCATACTGTCTACATAGTGACAAATTACACTATATACAATGATATTAATATGTTACCAACTTTAAACCAAGAAAAATCTTGACAAATAACACTATATATAGAATAAGTGTATGATTGCAATGAATGTCACCATGAAATACTCACAAAATGATGTGTATGCATATCTGCCATGTAACAAAAAAAACATCTTATTACTTCTGATAGACTCGTACCCTTAACCCACAAAATGGTGTATGTCAAAGATGGTTCACATTAAAACCAAAAAAACTATGATGCCCAAAAGATAAGACTATCGACCCATGATTATACATGCATCAAACTACATGTATATGAATTAAACCACGATATACCCGATAAGGGTTTCAAAGTAAAATAATCATGAATAAACTAAACAATAGTTATGAATGTTAGACAACAAAAACAAATAAGGATTAACTAGTAAAAGACTCGTTAAGGGTTCATGTATGAACAAGAAATCACTATGGCCATGTAAATAAACTTCAAACCATAACCCTTAGCAAAAAACATGATTAAAGATTAAACAACACTGGAGATATGAAGAACCAAAGCAAGTATTAAGAAGAGGATGATCTCTCTGCCTAAGGAGCTGGTGAGTCTCAAAGAATCAATTCAAAAGATTCAAGTTTTGTAGGAGGATTCTGAGGAGTTCTTGAACAATTTGGAGTGATTCTTTCTACTTGGTGTTTTTTAGTTTGTCTGCTGGTAGTTGTACTGGAAGGTGTCCTTTTTTGATGGCTGGTGCCTTTTAATTTTAATATATTTTTCTAGGCCTTTCGTTAGTTTTGCCCATCCTTTGTGGCAACTGTTGTTTCTATGGTATTTTTCTATGCTCTTTTCTTTTCCTGGCATGTAAAGGGTTTCGGGGCCCCTTCAAAACCCGTCTTTACCTCAATAAAAAACATTGGAGATATGAAACATTAACACTTAGAATGTACTCATGTTAAAAATCTCTACAAAATCCTGTGATATATGTAGCCCAAATATACTTTACAACTAATCCAACATTCTTTCTTCTCAATTGTAACTGCTCAAACTTCCAAACTCATAGTGGTGGCCATTCTAAACTGAGAAACAACCAACTCTTCATACTATGCCCTTCATGGGCGATGCCCTAGCTCAAAAGAGCTAGGGTTACAAAAAGAAAACCCACCAATTTGTTTAGTTAATTAAGTATTACATGCCGATATGAATGAAATCCCTTTTGACACTTTTAATTCCACATTAATTGCTACATTCAACACTCACTTAGCATATAGTGTTAAGTGATGTGTTGATCACATCACCAAAACATAAGAAATCAAATGTTGCTAGGGAGCCGACCAAAAGGCCTACCTAGCATATTAAGTTTTCTTTGCAATGGTCACCAACTTGGTGCTTTAGGAGATGTAGAGAACAATCCTCATAAAATTTTTGTTACATTTTTAACTTAAGATAAATGCTTGCAATATAAATTGTGCAATCACTAGTGCAATGCTGATCATAGATACACGACCTTAATACAATGCAATGTCAAAACTGTTTGACTGTTTCATTCTCACCGTTGATGCAATAATATAATGTGAATGTGACTAAATTTTTCTTGCATTCATAACTCAATATATTTCACTGAATAACATAATAGCCATTTTTCAAACATAATATGAATGATGTGTTGTGTATGACACTAAATGCAAAAATTCGTATTATAACTGAAAAAGTGATGCATTGAGACTTAGTGTCAAACCAAATTATCGGAAGGGTGATGAAATGTCATGGATGCAATCAAACTGACATAACCAATCTAAATAATATAAAATGCAATTGACGTGCTCACATTGAATCAAACTGGACAATCTAAAATTCATGATGCCATAAGATGAATGATATTGATCACACTGAATATGATACTGATCACATTGAATATGATATTGATCATAATACTACCAACCATTATTATTAGTGTGTTTGGCAACAAGGACAACTACAAAGAGGTGAGAGAAACAAACTCCCCCTTTGTCCTTGGTGACAAATACACTAACTCTCCCCTATTTGCAACAAGGACAAAAAGATGTGAAACTGAACATGTATACCTGTAATGAACAACTGTAACATCAAAAACATCCTTGAAAGATGTGATCAAAATATTCTGTTAGAATATGAATCATTGATACCAACAATTTGCATAATGATACTGAAAGGCTGATGAGATAAAAGAAATAATCATAATACTGCCCTGAAAATCAATACTGCCTTGTGTTCTTATGAATGAATATCGATAAAAACACATATCTGATCAGAGATAAAACCAACCAAAACTAATGAATCAAGATAAAAACCATACAACAGATGTATCAAATGCAATATAAAATGAAATCAATTGATATGAAACCAACTGAATATGATAGGTAACCAACAACTGTTTGAACCATAAAATCATTTCAAACTAATACAAATAAAATCTAATAACTGATGAGGACTCTGGCCTGAAACTATCAATTTACATAGCTCCCCCTTTCTTCAGTCTTGTTAGTTCCTTATTGTTGCTTAGACTCTTTTATTTGATCAAATCTATTGTGAAAGATAATCCTTATATGTAACCAATAACAACCTTTCAATTCTCAAAATTATGAACAAAGAGAAATCAAAACCGAAGATTCAAGTAAAAATGATGTGATATGTCATACTCAAGTAGTGTAATGTCTAATTAAATCTTGACTCACATAATTTAAAGATTAAATTGACACGTTGATAGTAGATTTAAAACTATAAAGAGACATGTGATGACTTTTAAAAATACTACCAAAATATTAATAATCAATAGATTTGTGTAAGTCAAAATTTAACAAAGTATGAACATAAAACCATAAACTAGTTTTATTCAGAAATATCCTTCCAAAACGGTTTATTGCTACTCAAGGGATGAAGGATTTAAATCACTCAAGCTAAGTATACTTCAATTACATAATAGTAGACCATTTGATCTTTTGGCTAGAATCAATTGCATGCATCTTTTAATATGAATTATCAAACATCAAATGATTTCTCATATTCCATGTGTGTTCTTTCAGAAATTTTGAATTTCCATCATATTTAGCTAATTTTTCCATTAACCAAGAGACTTCCTTGTAAAACTTTTTGCATTTTTATGTAAGCTTCTATCTCAATTTAATTTCTTTTCTAAAAGCTTCTTCTATTTTTGTGCAAACATATGTATTTGTGCTATCCAACTCATTTACTGAATTCTGCAATTCTGCCAGATTTAGTTCTAGTTTTCTAATTTGATCCTTTAGTTTTTTGATTTCTCTATTGACATCAATTAGTTGTCCCTCATATTCAATTATGATAATATTTTCAAAAAAATTATCTATTTCACTTACCAAACAAATGTAATCATCTATTTTTGTTAGAACTTGTAAATTGTAGCCATTTCCTTCTGTCTTGACTCCTGTAGAAATCACTTTACCACTTGATTCCAGAATTTGACAATTGAATGCTGTAAAAATAATTGTGAGACTTTGATGAAAAATCTAATTTACACTCAACAAATTATGTACCATTCCCTCAACATAGTAAACATTATTCACTAGAGTATAATCATCAACTAGAATAGTTCTTGACCCTTTGATTTGAATTAAATTATTGTCACCAAACCTGATTGATCCACCATCAAACAAGTTAAGTTCGGAAAAATTATTTTTGTCATCAGTTAAGTGATGAGAACACCCATTGTCTAACATCCAGACATCCTCTATATTTGATAAATAACAAGATTGAGCAGTCATGGCAACCTGTTTAGGTCTCCAAACTAACTTTGTCTTAGGAACATATTTTGATTTCTTTTTCATAGAATCTTGGTAGAATCTTGCAATGTGTCCCAACTTACCACATTTAAAACATTGAAGTTTAGTTAAAAATTGATACAATTTCCCATTAACTAAACTTGTATTTCTTTTAGTAGAACCCTTGTAGTCATTTGTTTTGTTCTGCAAGTTTTTACAATTATCACAATAGTGAGCTATCATTTTGCCTTTACTACCTTCTTTGGAAGTCTCATCAAGATCATAACTATTTGTCAATTATTTTCTCAAACCCACTATCTCTGCTTCAAGAATGTTGCAACTATTATCTTTGGTGTTTATTGTTTCTTGTGTAGACTCAAGAATACGTTTCTGCTCTTCAATTTGTAATTTAAGAGAAAAAATATGATCTATATCTTTCTGACTCTTTGATTTTATCTCAATAGCATCCCTTTTTAAAATTTTAATCTATTTAAGGGCAACCTTAAGCTCTCCCTTAAAATTAATTTTTGATTCAAAAAGTTATGGCGTATTACTATCATGTGGAGCACCTATAGATACTATTTACATAAACAATACTTCTTAATTACCTTCTACTTTCTCATCTGAACTATTATCTATTATGTCTACAAATAAAGCCTTATTCTTTTTAAAATTAGTTTTCTTCTTGAAATTTTGTTGTTTCTTCTTCTTGAAAGGCTTATTGTTATCTTCCTCATCACTTTCAATATCTTTGTTGGGACATTGTGTAGTGTAATGACCTATTATACCATAAGAGAAAAATTTAAATGGTAGTTTGCCTTTATACCTTCCTGGACCTCTTTTAAGTTTTCTAAGAAATGTAGATTCAGTATTATCTGCTTTATCAGATTCAAAATTTGTTTCTACCTTAGCACATTTAAATGCAAATTATTTATTAGGTGGATATGAAATTATTCTCATTTCATAAGCAGTAAAGATGCCATGTAAAGTGTCAAGTGTTATCTTATTTATATCTCTTTCCTCCACATCATATATCTTGGAATCATATTTGGATGTTAGTGTTGGCAAGTGATCATTTTTGTATGTTTTACATCACTTTTTGGTTGTCATTTCTGGCAACACATCTGGTATATTGATCGATTGAATTGAAGTTAAGTTTTGGTGATTCAGTTCTGGAATCGACTAAGTACAGAAATAGAAATACAGAGTTATTTTGGGTATCGAAGATCGAGATCAATGAGTTATGAGGTGAAAAATTAGAAGAAGATACTATGAGGTATGTATGACCTGCATCTAAGATTGATTTGATTTTGGTGACGATTATAGAGATTTAGAGATATTTGAAGACATTCAACAACAACAGGACAACGAAACAGAGCAGTTGGATAATAGCGATGATTTGGGAAGTATGTTGTGGACTCCTAGCAAGATAAGTTGGACTATGATTGTGGATAATCTATATTTTGGTTATGTAAGAGTGCCAAATTTATGTTTTCTCTTAATTCTATTTTGTATTGAGAGCCAACTGTGTAATATTGGTTAAGTGAGCCGACTTGGTAATAAGAAAGATATTTATATGAAGACTTTTTGTAAAGAGAAGATATGAAATGATGTGAATGGGAATGTGATAAGAGATATGTTGATGCAGGAGCATCTTGGGTGTAAGGGCAATCTTGCATCACCCAAAAATATGTGTTTTTCTATTCAATAAGGGCTATTTGTACAAAGATGCTATTTTTGGAAACTTACTATTTTTAGTATGTTGGTCATTTGAACTCAAAATGTTCTAATTT
>MU224535.1:1325201-1368727 GCA_018584345.1 Thuja plicata
ACAACAATAGGGGGATTTTCATTTTCAAATTCTCTAAGTTGAAAAATATGATTAGGCCTCATTGATTCAATTTCATCTCTAGAATATGCAAGTAATAAGTCTCTATAAAGATTATCATCTATTATCACAGGTTGAGTATCATTCAAAGGTGAAGTCAAAGACGTACCCGAAACATCACTACAAGGTGCATTCAACGACATGCTTGCATTCACCTCTTTCATATTTGTATCTTCTACGTCCATTGTATCTCCCATGGTATCTTTATTGTTTGACTCTTCAATTGTTGTGGATCATGAAGCTTCATTACTATTCATTCCGTGCATCCTCATTCTTCTCTCTTTGATGTTTAGCCTCTTTCTCTTTCTCCACTTGAATTTCCTCATCAGTCATAGCCCTCCTTTGTTTCTTCTTTTGACGTTGTTTACATCCCATGATTAATAATTGAAATCAATCATAAGTGTCTTCAATAGTTTAAACTTGCAAAAAATTGTTCAATATGCTCCCAATCATTGATGCCTTCAAATGGAGAATAGAATAGTCAATAAACAATGCAAAAATTGTCCAAAACCTACAGAATCAATCTCTGTCAACCGTACTTCAAGTACAAGATTACTGATGCAGTAAAAAAACACAACAAATTTAAAAAAATGTTCAAATATGAAATGGGGTGATGTTTCAAAAATGAAACGTTACCCCATTTCATAACGTCACCCCGTTTTTTTTAAAACCAATTTCCAATGGCTACGAAATGAAATGGGGTGATGTTATGAAATGAGGTGACGTTTCATTTTTAAAATGTCACCCCGTGTTATAATGTGACCCCATTTTCTAAAATTGAAATTTTCCCTACCAAAAGTGGTTTGGGTTTAGCTTTGGGAAAGGCTTGGTCAACTGACCCTTGGCTTTGGATTTGGTTTGACCTCAATGTTGAAGGCCATGTCCATATGCAGACATGAAACTCACTTTGGCCACAAATTGGATTGGGTTTTCTGAGGAATTTTTTGACGAAAAAAAACCTAGTATAGACCAGACAATGAATATTCATAATATGTAATTTTTTAATTAAATTTGATTAATATTTCTATTTTTCAATCATTTTGTACTAAAACAAGTCTATAGAAAAGATAATACAAGCTTTTTTGTAATTTTAATAAATTTTTTATTTTAACGTTTATTGAAAAATAAATTATATTACATCAAACTACACATAATTATACACACTTCAAATTTTTTATTATTAAAAAATCATATGTTTAGGGCAAATTATGCTTGCCGTACACGGGGTTTTATAAACAACGATTGAGCCCAATATATAATTAATAAGAAAAATATTTAACATAAAAATATGGAAAAATATTCTCATCAATATTAAATGTGTTACTTACCATTTCCCAAAAGGGTTTAGATAAATAGTTTCATTTGAGTCTGATTTTGCTTTCCATACACACGCATGGTATAGTCCTAAAAGAGTGACTTTTAAAATGAGGGTTTTAGTAATCCCTATTGAAATTTAAAATTTATCATCTGGGTATTTAAAAAAATAACATATTTGGAAAGTAGACTTCGAATCCTAAAATTTTATATCAGTGACTTTTTGGAAGAGTCCATGTCTAAGTGCTTCAAATATTTAGGTCAAATAGGATGAATTTGAAAAAATAGGAAAAATAGTTCCACTTTTTAGCCAAAAAGTGGACTCAACTTCTTGTTGGCACCCAAACAAGTACTATGACGGGTATGAGGAAACTGATAAACTTATGATTGAAAGATATTGTAGTAAATCACTTACTTTTTTTCAAGAAAAATCTATTAGAGATATACGACAGTGTAGCTAAAGAGCTCTATGGAAGACTGGAAATAAGAAAATAGCTAGCACATATTGAAGATGAGGCTATCAAGATTCAAGGAATTGATAACATTTTACTTGTAATTTCTATGCAAGAGAGAGAGAGAGAGAGAGAGAGAGAGAGAGAGAGAGAGAGAGAGAGAGAGAGTNAGCACATATTGAAGATGAGGCTATCAAGATTCAAGGAATTGATAACATTTTACTTGTAATTTCTATGCAAGAGAGAGAGAGAGAGAGAGAGAGAGAGAGAGAGAGTATTTGGTGAATTGAAACCTTTATTGAGGACTAAGGCAAGGCTAGTAAAAACCATGGCAAGAAAATATGAAGAAATTACTGAAGAGACTTAGAGAGCATTGGATCAGATACTAATGAATACTATTCCTGAGAAGACTCCACCTCCTAAACCTACAATGCCTACAAATTTAGAAATGGGAGAGAGTTCCATAATAGCTGAGGCAAGTGTTGAGAATAGAGAAGATGATATGCAACTAGATTTCTATGTTTCTAGTGTGCCTGTGACTCTTGAAACTTCACATGATGACAATGATCCATTTGAAAGAAACATTGACAGTACAGTGGCTGAGGATGAAGACCAGAGAGAGGAAGAATAGAAAGAAATGGAGCATAAAGAAGAAGCAAAAGTTGAAGTCAAAAATGAAATTGACACATCTTCTATCTTGTTGTTGGTAAGTAAAGACAAACCTATTGATGTGGATGTTGATCACATGGATGAGGATGAGTCGGTGAGTCTAGCCTTCACCGCACTCACTAAAGCAAAGGAGAGATCTGAGCAGAAAAGTGCCAAGAAAACTAAGGTAATGTCTAGAGAAATAGATACTGTGAACCAATTGCTTCCAGTACCTATTGTTTTCCAAAGCAGAGATTATATAAAAAACTTGAAGTTAGCACTTGACAACTTTGATGATCATTATGAGACCCTAGTGAAGATCACAAAAGAAAAGGCAGAGAAGAGCTACTTGGAGAAGAAGTTGATGGAAGTTTTCCAATCTATTTCATGGGACTTGGGCATTCTGAAATCTGTTACAGTAAAAGCTAAGATTTGTGTTGCATATGGAAGGATACTATTTAGCTATTGCATGAACCCAATCAGACATGTTCAAAACATTGAAGACATTATTGCTAATGATGGGGCAACCTTGAACAGTATGATGGACAGTTGTGAGATCTCCTTACAATCGGTAATGGAAATGGACAAAGAGGTAACAAGGATTTTGGATAAGCTAAATATATTGGATATAGAGAAAGGGAGAGTCATGTCAAGGTTTGGTTTGTTGAAGAGTTTAATCACTCCTAAACTATCAATTCTTGAAGTGCATTTATCAGATATGGAGAAGACATCAGAGTCATTGGAAAAATCTATGCCCACAGAGTTGAAAGCAACAAAGACATCATCATATGCACTTAATGGACTAATTCATGTTAGTCAGCTATTGGTTGAATCATGGAGCGCAGAAGTGAAGATCTTGGAAGATTCTTTTCAAGATATTCTCAAAATGGTGAGCAAGCACTTGTATTAATTTTATGCACCTTTTTCATTGTTGTCAAAGGGGGAGAAGAGATAGACAAATGAATAAGGGAGAACAAAGAATAAAAATAGAAGAGGAAGAGAGGAGAGACATTTTTTGTGTTGGAACACTGAGTAATTTTTTGTTAAGTGCTGCCATCAATGCCAAAGGGAGAGATTGTTCCAACACAAAAACTGTCTCTCCTCTCTTCCTCTTCTATTTTTCTTCTTTGTTCTCCCTTATTCATTTTTCTCTCTCTTCTCCCTTATTCATTTAATGGCAAGTGATTATTTTTTTATGTTTTACATCACTTTTTGGTTGTCATTTCTGGCAACACATCTGGCATATTGATCAATTGAATTGAAGTTAAGTTTTGGTGATTCAGTTTTGGAATTGACTAAGTACAGAAGCATAAATACAAAGTTATTTTGGGTATCAAAGGTTGAGATTAGTGATTTATGACGTACAAAATTAGTGGAAGATACTATGGGGTATGTATGACCTTCATCTAAGATCAATTTTATTTTGGCGACGATTACAGAGAGTTAGAGAGATTTGAAGACAAGCAACAACAACAGGACAATGAAACATAACAGTTGGATAATAACGATGATTTGGGGAGTATGTTGTGGAATCCTGGAAAGATAAGTTGGATTATGATTGTGGATAATCTATATTTTGGTTATGTAAGAGCCAACTTTATATTTTCTCTTTGCACTATTAATTCTATTTTGTATTGAGAGCCGACTGTGTAATATTGGTTAAGTGAGCTGACTTGGTAAAATGAAAGATATATATATATATATATATATATATATATATATATATATATATGAAGACTTTTTGTAAAGAAAAGATATGAAATGATATGAATGGGAATGCGATAAGAGATATGTATGTGAATGGAAAAGTAGAGGACTGACAAAGATCATTAAAGAGCTATGACTGGAACTATCTAAGCATTGAAGATGCTTTTTTTGTTCATTATTAAGAATACTTTTTTACAAAAGTTTTGTTTTAAGAGCTGTAAGCTTAGTTGGCACCTAACAGGGTTTTGTATACCTTTAACAGGGTTGTTATTCCTTTAACAAAGAAATGTACTATGTAATATTTAGCTCCTAATAGGGACATTATACTTTAGTGCATTCTTGTGGGTACCATCTCCACTGTGGTTTTCCCTTGGCTATGGTTTCCTCAACAACAAATAATGGTGTTATAAGTTAGGTGTTATTTGTTTATGCTCTTTTCATTTCAGAAAGTTTATGGTTTATGTGGAATTGGTTTAAAGTTTATTTTAAGTGTTGTAATACTAATTCGCCCCCTCTCAGTATTACTTAATCCTAACATTTAGTGATCTCAATACCTTGTTTACAACTATGTTATCTTTCAATGTCTCTCCAAGTCCATGAATTGAATTTACAACATTAGAGACTCAAAGAAAGAAGTCAACAATATTTTCATATGTATTCATTTTTATACCTTAAAACCTAGCCCTATAAGCTTGCAATTTAGCATCTTTCATAGTCTTATCCCCTTCATAAATATTAGACAAATTTTCCCAAATACTAGCTACACAATTGTCTCACTAACAAATACTATCTCAGTGATGGTATTTTATACCTCACTGGATTTTCAACTCTTTTACAAATTTCTTACAAACAGAGACATAAAGCTTGATCTTAAGTATAGCCACTACAACATAGTACCAAACATCATTAAACATAAATATGTCTTTGTATTGAACAATGCTTGATAATAGTTCATATATTCTATAGCCTGAATCAGAGTTTTATGTTCAAATACAACGGATTGTGCACAAAACTACAAAGATAATTCATTTAAAAATCAAACCCCTCTTTGTCTGCATTTTTTTGAATCTTCCTTCTCTACAAGTATAAATAAGCTTCATAATTCTTTGATTCAAAAATTGATCACAAACTAACCAAGTAAATTGAATATAGCTATTGGATCGCCACATTATATTTCCACAATATGACATTGTGTAATTAATGCATATGTTACTACCTAACATCATTGATAATCATAAATCCTTCATGTCTCTATTTTGAATATACACCATTATAGTTTATTTCTGTCATGAATCTTTTTAGAAAGTTGAATCTTTTAATTTTTATTAACTAAATCAATTAAACAATTTGATTTCAACTTTAGTATAATATTTTCAACAAACTAATGTTCTTTTCTTAACCAAACAAACTTATCTTTGAAAAAAATCAAAACCTTTGTTCTAATATATGTCATGTCCTTACCATTTTCAATGTGCATAACATATACCATGATTGAATAAGAAGATTCATATCAAAATCCTCATGATAACCACAGTCAAATGCAACTTGGGTTGGAAGGAAAAAACACTTGACATGCATGGTAAAACCAAAAAACCTTACACTCAAATTAGATCTGTTAGTAATAACTGAGAGGGGGGGGGGGTGAATCAGTGGGCTCAANTAGATCTGTTAGTAATAACTGAGAGGGGGGGGGGTGAATCAGTGGGCTCAAAGATATTCCAATAGCTGTCTGTTAATTTACCAAAAAATAGTAAATTATCTAGAGTGTACTGATCAATCCAAATTAGCCATGTGTAATGAAAAGCACTAAAGTAATGACTCATAAACACATTGATACATGGATTTTTAACGTGGAAACCCTATTAAGGGAAAAAACCACTTGGGACCGGTAACCCAGAATTTTCACTCTTCTGAAGTGAGCTCAGTGAAGAGCCAACCCTGTTAAAGGTTACAAACACACTGCTAGGTGTGACCTTGTTAGAGGATTTAAAATTTTAGTCTGTCACTTGATATCAGGCATCTCTATGCTACCTTCCTTGATCAAACACGCTCTTGGTCTGTCAATAGGTATCTGGCATCTCCTGCTATCTTCATGATCAAAATTTGTTATACTCCTTGGGATGTATCTCAATATAGAAAGGATCTTTAAATCCCACTCGATTAAGAGAATTTCTGAATCAATGGTTAAACTAAAACAGTATGATCTATTCACATATACAACTTATACTTGGAGATTTTTAGATCTATTGTAATCTCATAAAACTAACCTGATCAATATGTCCTTTTAATACCTTTGCTCCACTTGGGTTATGCTTGGTGATGCTGTGCTCTGATGCTCAGTGTCTGTAAAAAACTTTAGCTCTTTCCTCATCTTGATTGATCAGGACTGTATGAAGTTGCTCTTCATCAGTTTCTCTTCAGCATCCTTCTTTTTATTCAATCCCCTTTTTTCAAAATGAATTAAGTTGTCTCTTTATAGACATAATATCACTGTTGTTAGGTTCTTGATTTTCTTGATCGTTGCGTGATCCACAATCTTAGCCAATCAGATTTAAAGCAAAACTCCTATTTTATCTCGCAGAGATCTTCTTGCCAACTGGACAAAAAAACTTTAAATCCTTTACTTATCTCTGGCTTTATCTTGTCGATGAAAATAATGATAACTACTAGTTAAGTCCATTTTTAGCTCTGCCAGCTAGATATTTTGTCATTTCTGAACTCAAGTTAATTTCAGTGTTTTAACTCTTTGATAGCTTCAGTCAACACTAAAGTTCTCCTCGGGCTTCTCCATTAGTTTACACTATGATTCCAGCCCTCGGTTATGCTTGTGATTCTTCTTGTTGGTAATACTCATCGGTGTTCTTTCTCGGGCATCACCGTGACTTGAATTTCGGTTATCTCTGTCCGTCGGGTTCCACTAGCCATCAGTGTTTGAAGTCACATAGTGAATGCTTGTCTTTTATACATTAATGAAAGCATAATCTTTATCTTTATGATTCTCTGAAGTCTTTGACACTTTGATTATAACCGATTAGATTATATAGAGTTAACATCAATGACAATACAATCCATTAACTAATTTAATGTCTTGCATTATCTTTCTGCATTTCAGTGATCAACTTAACATCTTCAAACATTCAATCAGTTACATGTCATCAAGATCATACTATCTACATAGTGACAAATAATACTATATACAATGACATCAATATGTTACCAACTTTAATCCCTTGACTAGGGTTTATCTCCAAAAGAATAAGTGTATGATTACAATGAATGTCACTATGAAATACTCATAGAATGATACATATGCATATCTTCCATGTAACATAAAATACATCTTATTACTTCTGACAGACTCATACCCTTAACCCATAGAATGGTGTATGTCAAAGATGGATCACATTAACACCGAAAAAACTGTGATGCCCAAAAGATAAGACTATCGACCCATGATTATACATGCATCGAACTACATCTATATAAATTAAGCCATGACAGACCCGATAAGGGTTTCAAAGTTAAATAATCATGAATAAACTAAAAATTAGTTATGAATGTCAGACAACAAAAACAAATAAGGATTAACCAGTAAAAGACTTGTTAAGGGTTCATGTATGAACATGAAATCACTATGACCATGTAAAAAAAATTCATAACCATAAACCTTATCCAAAAAAATGATTAAATATTAAACACTAGAGGAGATATGAAAAATTAACACCTTGAATGTACTCATGTCAAAAATCTCTGCAAAATATCGTAATATCTATAGCCCCAAAAATGGATTTCTGTAGCCCAAAAACTGCTTTACAACCAACCTGACATCCTTTCTTCTCAACGGTAACTGCTCAAAATTCAAAACTCACAGTGGAAGCCATTCTAAACTCACAAACAACCAACTTCTCATATCGTGCCCTTCATGGGCGATGCCCTAGCTTGAAAGAGCTAGGGTTACAAAAATAAAACCCACCAATGTGTTTAGTTAATTAAGTGTTAAATGCCGATATGAATGACATCCCTTTTGATGCTTTAAATTCAAAATTAATTGCCACATTCAACACTCACTTAGCATGTAGTGATAAGTCATTTGTTGATCACAACACCAAAACATAACAAATTAAATGTTTCCAGGGGGCCAACCAAAAGGCCTACCTAGCACATTTTATTTATTTTCCAATGGTCACCAACTTGGTGCTTTAGGAGATGTAGAGGACAATCTTCATAAAATTTTTGTTACATTTTAAACTTAGGAGAAATTACCACAATATAAAATGTGAAATCAATAGTTCAATGTTGATCATAGATATATGACCTTTATACAATTCAATGTCAAAATTGTCTGACAGTTTCATTCTCACTATTGATGCAATAATATAATATGAAAGTGACTAAATTTTTCTTGTAATCACAAATCAATATATTTCAATTAATAAAATAATAGCCATTTTGAAAACATAATATCAATGATGTATTGTGTATGATGCTAAATGAAAAAATCCTCATTATAATTGAAAAATGATGCACTAAGACTTAGTGTCAAACTAAATTATCGGAAGGGTGATGCAATGGCATGAATACAATAAAACTAACACAAACAATCTGAATAATATAAAATTCAATTGACATGATCACACTGAATCAAACTAAACAATCTATAATTCATAATGTCATAAGCTAAATGATACTGATCACACTTAATACTATACAGATCACACTGAATATGATACCGATAATAATACTTCCAACCATTATTTTTAGTGTGTTTGGAAACAAGGACAACTAAAAAGAGGTGAGAGAAACAAATGTATCATTATGGTTTATCTTGCACATGAGGATGCCTAAACTTATTTGAATTACTTATTATAAATTAGATGCTTGGAATTTGTCTGCCTTTACTTGTATATACTCAAAATTTCAATAGGGAATTAACATGTTTACAAACACCTTTGGACATTTTGTTTAATTGTGAGTCATGTTCTTAGTTTGACTTTTAAATAGTTGATTTGATAATTATATGTACACAAGGTTGGCTCATGATGATAAAGGTGATGTAGTTAGATCTTGTGATTGTAAGAATGTGTTTAGTCAAGTCTACACTTATGAGTTTTATCCAACATGATGAGTGAAAGATGTAGGGATGGAAATTAATTTATATGGATAAATAATACTATGAATGGTGGAAAAGTGAAAGAATTTGGGTACACTTTTAGTGGAAAATTTGAGGGGCAAGTTTTGAGGTGATGTTATGTTTCTTATTAGATGAGCATAGCTTCAATTGGGTTTGAAACCTAAGGAATTAAAATATCATTCCATGGTATTAGTGGTAACATGCCACAACATAGATAAAATGTACATGGTTCTCTAAATCAATAACTATTGATCTTACACCTTTTAGTGCTCCTTTCGTGCAAACTATTCGTAATCCCATTCACTAGAAGGTGATGATTTCAAAATTAGGAGCATTGAGCATGCTCTCTCAACATTTAATTGAGAAGTTATGGTGTGAAAGATGCTATAGGGAGAGTGACATGATGCACAAATAAAACCCCACTAGACAAGCTCGTAGGTACATTTACATGTACTTAAGGAGAGGGGAGGCCATACGACAAGACCACAACCATGACCTGGAGACATAATGATGCAAGGAAAGTAGGATAAGAAGGCCCCAAGGCACTCCAAGCTATCCAAACCAACTTGTAGAACAACTCGGAAGCAACAACACAAAAAGAGGAGAGAAGCAATAATAGAACATATATATTATTTCATCAAACTTATTACATGTCGGGCTGTAAGGCCATCCTAATTTTGGCCATATACATTTAGATGTTTACAGAATAATCTTGATACATGTGAGGTCACAGACTTGCCATCCAAATCTGCTAACACCTATTCTTATCTCTCTAAAAACCACCCTAAATCTAAGAATAGAAAACCAAATATATACAAGAGTCCACCAAAGAGGTCGGCACTCAGATCCTAAAGATCCAACATAGGAAATAGTAAAGACCCAGATTTAGGTCCACATACATCCCAATGAGAGATCCCACATTAACTACACTACAAAAATTAAATGCAGAAGACGGCCAAAAGATCCAACATCAAAATAAACAACTTAGTAAGAAACCAATCGAGTAACATAAACAACTTGGTAAGAAGTCAACCGAGTAACTCGGTAAGAAGCCAACTGAGAAACCAACATCCACCGATACCGATCGGTAAAGCAAGACATAACAAGCAACCGAGCCCAAGCACTGAGAAGTTACTGAGAACTTTACTGAGAAGCCTCCAACAAGCTACCAAACTTAAAGCAAACCATAATTTTTGGTTGATCAGGATTTCCAATGAACCCAAGATTCTCCTGCATCAGACACCTGGGGTTGAAATAAATGATTTTCCAAATCATGTGTTAGGTACAACCTGAATGGAATCCAACTTAGATTGAGAAATCCAAGATGAGTCCTTCAATAGTCTGTTCTTCTATTTTATTAGATATTCCATATATTTCTTTCCTCTTGTACTTCTGCCAACTCTGTGTTTCAAAATCTGCTCAATTTCCTCTATCTATTTCTTAGGATAATCACTCAGTACTGTCACTTCTTCATTAGGTTCATGATACTCATACAAATCTGAAATATTGAATATATGTGATATATCCATCTCATCAGGTAATTCTACTTCATAAGCATATCCACTGTCAAATCTTCTCAATATTTTGCAAGGACCAAATTTCTTCATCTTCAATTTTCCATATGTTCCAATAGGAAATATTCCTTTCTTCAAATGAACCATACCTACATCACCAACTTCAAAATTTTTATGTCTTCTTGATCTATCTACACTATCCTTGTATTTTTGATTACTTTGCTCCAACTTATGTTTTACATCCTCATGCAATTTCTTCATAAACTCAGCAAACTTTTCTGCTTCAACACTTCTTTTCTCTTCTCCAACAATGTATCTCAAGTCTGATATACCTCTTGGTTGTGTTCCATTAACAATCTCAAAAGGTGTTTTTCCAGTGCTTCTATTCACTGAACTGTTATATGCAAACCCTGCTTGTGACAATATCACATCCCAATTACTCAGCGTGTCTCCAACTAAGCATCTTAACAAGTTACCCAAACTTCACTTTACAACCTCTATTTGTCCATTAGTCTATGGATGAAATGTAGAACTATACTTCAAATCAGTTTCCAACTTCTTCCAAAGCATTTTCCAAAAATAGTTGACAAACTTATTGTCCCGGTCAGAGATGATACTCCTCGATAATGCATGCAATCTAAAAATCTCCTTAAAGAATATGGAATCATTACCTCTTGCTGTCCTCGATAAGCCAAGAACAAAATCCATGCTGATATCACTCCAAGGTTTCTCAGGAACAAAAATTGGTGTATACAATCTAGTATTCTGACTTACTCCTTTTTAAACTTGACAAACTCCATAAATTTTCACAAATTTCTGAATATCCTTATACAAATGAGGCCAAAAATACCTTTCCTTGAGTAAATTCAATGTTTTATCAATACCAAAATGTCCAGCCAAACCACTACTATGTGTTTCCTTTATCAAATTAGTTCTTATTGATCCTCTCAGTATGCACAACTAAATACCTTTGAACAACATATCTTCTTAAATGAAATAATCTTCATACTTACTTGGTTGATTTGGAATAGGTGCTTTACATACTCTCCATTGCTCATAAAAATCAGGATCATTTTTGTACAAATGCTTCATGTCATCAAAACCAAGAACCTCAATTCTCATTTTAGTCAAAAAAGACCTTCTTCTACTCAATGCATCAACAACTCACTTAGAAACCCCACTCTTATGTTTGATCATACATTTGAAAGTCTGCAAATACTCTACCCATTTTATATGTCTCTGATTCAACTAATTCTAACTACCCAAATATTGTAAAGCCTTATGATAAGTATACAACACAAATTCACTTGACATCAAATACTATATCCATTTCTTCAGAGCTTGAACAATAGCATATAATTATTGATCATAGAGAAAATATTTCCTTTTAGCATCATTCAACTTTTCACTAAAGAAAGAAACATGTTTACCTTCTTGAGTCAACACAACTCCTATTGCACTTCCACTTGCATCACATTCAACTTGAAATACCTTATTGAAATCAGGTAACATTAATACAGGAAATTCAACAAACTTTTGCTTCAAAGTCTCAAAACTTTTATCAGCTCCATGTGTCCATTTGAATTCTCTTTTTTCTCCTCTCATTGTCTCAGTCATAACATTACAAATAGAACTATTTTTTTATATAAAATTCCTATAAAAACTTGCCAATCCATGAAACAATCTTACCTCACTGACATTCTCAAGTGTAGGCCATCTAAGTATAGCTTCAACCTTCACATGATCCATCTTCAAACCATTATCTGAAATCACAAAACCTAAATACAAAAGTTCTTCTTTCATGAAGTAACACTTTTTCAGATTTATCAACAATTTTTCCTCTTTCAATCTCTGCAACACTTGTCTTATATGCACCAAATTCTCTTCTCTAGTCTTACTAAATATCAAAATATCATCCAAGTATACAAACAAACATTTATTCAATAATTTCTTCAAAACTTCATTCATTAACCTCATAAATGTACTCAGTGCATTAGTTAACCAAAAGGCATAATCACCAATCATACAAACCTTCTTTTGTCTTGAAAGCAGTCTTCCACTCATCACCTTCTCTGATTCTGATATGATGATATCCACTCTTCAGATCATTTCATAAAATATTTTTCTCCACTCAAACAATCCATTATATCATCCATCCTTGGTATAGGAAACCTATACTTAACTATGATCTTATTGATTTCTCTTGAATCAATACACATTCACCATTCTCCATTCTTCTTAGGTGGCAATACATCTGGTCCTGCACATGGAATCAAACTTTCTCTGATTAAACCCTTGTTCAACAACTCATGAAATTGTCGATTGAGTTCTTCATTCTCGGTTGGTGTCAACCAGTGTGGTGCCTTGTTTGGTAAAATAGCTCCAGGAATTAGATCCATACAATGACTAATATCTATCATCGGTGGCAAACCATCAGGTACATTATCTAAAATGATCTCCTTGTAATCGGTAAGCAATTTATCAACTTCTACATGAAGTTCATCTTCTGTATTCTTACTCGATTTTTTAGGAATCAAAGCATAAAAAATATCATTCCTTTTCAAATCCTTAACAAACTGTCTACCTTCCATCAAAAAACATTCATAGATGTACATATCTCATCAACAGATTCTTCAACCAAAGGTAACAAGATTTTTTTCTTACCATCAACCCAAATAGTATATCTATTCACTCTTCCATCATGTATAGCATGTCTATCATATTGCCAAGGTCTACCCAAAAAAATATGACAAAAATCCATTGGCATAATATCACACAACACCTTATCATAATACTTTCAAATTTTTAGATTCACAAAACATTGTTCACTCACCATTAATGTATGCTCATCCTTGATCCATGAAATCTGATAGGGATTCAGATGCTTTATTCTTTCCAACTACAACTTTGTGACCATCTCCTCTGATTCCATATTCTTCAAGCTTCCACTATCAACAATTACCTTCCAAACTTTGTCTGCAACTGTGCATCTGGTCTTGAAATTTTTTTTCCTGATACGATCTTTCTTATCTTTGTCACTCCATAGTATCCTTCTGATCATTATATTTCCTTCCTTCTCAGGTTATTTTGGTGACTCTTCTTGCACCAAAACATTTCTACTAGTACCAACTTTCTTTCTTGCATGTGTACACTCAAAAGATCTATGTCCTTCTTCACCACAATTGTAACAAGTTTCTTGGAACCCTCTTCTGCTATAACCACCTCGAGAGTAGTTTCCTCTTCCTCAAAATCAACTTCCACCTTTCCATTCCGTCTTTCCTTTGTCTAGATATGTGTCTGAATTTGTCTTGTCTAGTTCAGATCTACTATTTTCACCATGAGATCTACCTCTTCCTCTAGGGAATCTACTACCTCTTCCTCTTTGCCTTTGTTCATATCTTCTGTTCAATTTCTCCTCAACTTTTAGGGAAAACTGGTATGCCTCTTCAATACTCTCTATCTTTACCAAGCTAATCTCATCTTGTATAGAACTTCTTAATCTATTCAGATATCTTGCTATTCTTTCCACTTCATCTTCAACATGTCTAGATCTGATGTCTAATCTGTAGAATTCCTCAGTGTAATATTTTACCGAGCTATCTTTTTGCTTTAAACTTTGCGTTCTCCTTACTAGGTTAATCTGGTAATCACAAGGTAGAAACTTGCCTTTCAATTTTTTCATCATTTTGTCCCATACCTTGATCTTGTCTTACCCTTCTTCTTCCGATCCAATTGCAGATGCTCCTACCATAAGGATACATGACCTTTCAACTTTGTACTTGCAATCTTTACCTTTTTCTCCTCTGATACGTTCTCATACTCAAAGTATTTTTCCATCTCGGTTATCCAATATAAAAACTCATCAGAATTCAACTTTTCACTATACTCAGGAGGATTAAACTGAGGTGTGGACTTCAAGCTTGTCAAACCTCTCAGGAATCTCTCTTCTTCCTGATCCATCACAGGGATAGGTGTAGCTTCTCCTTGCACTTCTTCAAATTCATCATCACTAACATCTTCAAGATGTATTCCTCTATGCTAGACTATGTCAACAACTTCCAATATTGCAGCCATCTATCTTAACATATCGTAATCTTCTACCCCCAAAAAATATCAACCAAATTGGGTTATGGATTACAAGAAGGAACCTAGATCTCACCTTCACTTTGATACCACCTAACCCAAGGAGGGTAGGATAAGAATGGCCCAAGTCGCTCCTAGCTATCCAAACCAACTTGCAGAACAACTCAGAAGAAACAACACAAAAAGGGGAGAGAAGAAACAACACAATATATATATTATTTCATAAAACTTATTACATGACGCATTGTAAGGCCTTCTTGGTTTCAGCCATATACATTTATATGTTTACAAAATAATCTTGATACATGTGAGGTCATAGACTTGCCATCCAAATCTGCTAACACCTAATCTTATCTCTCCAAAACTTCCCTAAATCTAAGAATAGAAAACCAAATATATACAAGAGTCCTCCAAAGAGGTCAGCACTCAGATCCTAAAGATCCAACATAGAAAAAAAAAAAGAACCAAATTTAGGTCCACACACATCCCAATAAGAGATCCCACATTAAGTATGCTACAAAAATTAAATGTAGAAGTCGGACAGAAGATCCAACATCAAAATAAACAACTCAGTAAGAAGGAGACCGAGTAACAGAAACAACTTGGTAAGAAGCCAACTGAGTAACTTGATAAGAAGCCAACCGAGAAATAGAAACAACTCAGTAAGAAGCCCCCTGAGTAGCCAACATACATCGAGACCCATCGGTAAAGTAAGATAGAACAAGAAACTAAGCCCAAGCATCGAGCACTTACCGAGCACTTTAACGAGAAGCCTCCAACAAGCTATCAAACTTAAAGAAAAACATATTTTTTGGTTGATCAGGATTGTCAATGAACCCAAGATGCTCTTGCATCACATAAAGATAGTACCCTAAGAAGAGATGGACAAGGTAAAAGAAAATAGGGACTTGACATCATGAGCCAATGATGAATTAACAATGAGGGATGAAACCGTAGAGCTAGAGTGCGACATATATCTAGCACAATGGGAAAAATTATAGAAAAAGTTGGTTGTGAAACAGGCTGAGAGAGATCTTGAGAGGACTCAAGTTGATGAACTACATAGATCCCTACACACCATTGTATGAGACGATGATAGAGTAGAGGAAAATATAGATGGCTAGGGAGGAGATGGTGAAGAGGGGGTATAGGTAGGTGCAGGTGCTAGGGATGTAGAGCTTGATGGGGCTAGGCATGAGATTGATCAATTAAGAGTTGTACTATAGGAGGCTAAGGCATCCACAACATAGTACATGACTAAGTGGGAGATAACCCACTAGATGACGACTCCTTTAGGATTTGTGTAGGGGATGATGAAGGCTATGGTAGTTCACAGATTGGTTGAGAGGAGGGATCAAGAGGCCTAATATTATAGGGTTTTATATTTCCAAGTAGTACTGTAGGGGTTCAAAGCTTCTTCCTTTGTAGAGAGGAATAGGAAAAAGAGATGAGACTCAGTAGCCTCGAGAGGATCAGTCGACATGTGGGTGGGTACCTAGGGCACCCGAGGGTGATGAGGCTTAGGGTAGTGGGGCCAGACCCACAAATTTAGACATAGATAGTGTGGGTTAGAGTCCCACACCACAAATTACAGACACATATTTTTTATATATGCATGAGATGTATGATTTTGGCAACTATTATTTTTATGTATTGATTATTATAGACTTATGATGGACTTTAGAATTTGTATGATGAACATTTATTTATTATGATGATGGATGATACAAGACAATGATTTCATATGCTAGTTTTCTATGTGTATGTACATTTTTATGATAATTATGATAGTATTATGTATATGTATGACAAACTAACACTTGTGATGCAGGATGGTTTATATGATATACTGACATTTGCATGATGCAAGATGAGATTTATTATGTGATATTGATGGTGCAGGAGAACCTAGAGGCTGGACTTGGTCAACCTTCATATTTTAGTTTGGAAATCCTTCTCAAGGCTTATGTTAGGTTTAGTTTGTTTCTAGAGTCAATTTTTTTTAAGTTTGAAATGTTGTGTGTTTGGTTGTGTCACAAGACCCAAATGTTGTGTTTGTAAGCCAAATAGGGAAAATTGGAGGAATAGCACCTAGAGTGCATAAAATTGTCTAATTAAGTTGGATTTAGGTTTAAAAGTGAAGTTGAGGTCAATTGGAGCCCATACACTAGGTTATAAAATTGTAATAGGTGAAAAGAGAAAAGTTGAAAAAGTTGTTGAGCAACTTTGAAAAGTTGCTCAACAACATTTTGACAAAAAGTTGCAAACTACCTTAATGTAGTTATGGGATAGTTTGGATAGTTGGGATAGGTCAAAGGGACCTATTTAAGGAATTTTAATGCCTAGAATGAAGGTTTGTTAATCTCTTTACACATTTATCAAGAAAGAGAATCAGACACTTTTTTTGAGAAGTAATTTCTTTCTTTTTGAGTTGCAGAAGTGTTTAATGGATTGAATCCATTATCTTTTCAATTTAATTAGTAAGGGTTCATTGTTTGGTAACTTTGTGTGTCATAGTTTAGGTTTTTGATTTGATTTTACAAGCTTAGAATAAATTTTGTCCATATTCTAGGTTCTCTGGACCAGACATGGTTGTATATAGTAAAATGGCTCCATAGGAAGTTTCCATAGTGGAAAACACCCGAGTCTTGGGAGAATGGAAATGGGGTCTTTGTATAGTGTTTAAATTTTTGTTAGAGAGCTAGAAGTGTTGGAAATGAGTTTTAAACTCTCTCCCTAGGTGAGCTTGTTCATAGCCCGGTTAGGGAAACAAGATTAGCAGAGAGTTAAAATTGCTGGAGTGGATTGAAATAACCAATCCAATAGCTTGGTGGTGTCTACAAGATCCCTAAAGGTCTTGGTAACCAAGCAGAAGGAGCCTTGAATCCATTTGGATGGATCTTGAACACAATATGTTCAGATTGCTTCATTTCTTAGTAAATTGGCACAGTTAGGGTTTGATGTTGTATGAAAGGTGTTAGAGCCCTAGACCAAGAAAATCTTTTGTGTTTTCCCAAAGGGTGTCTGGATCACACATTGGTTTAGAAGGTTGTGTGGAAGCTATGAGTAAGAAGGCCCAAACCCTTCAAAATAGGGCTAATAGAGACCTAAAATCTTGTAGTCCTATTTTATAGGAAGATTGGGTAGAGATCGAGGAATGAACCCTAAGTCTTTATTGAGATTGCATTTTTGGACATAATTGAGTGAAGAACATACCCTAGACTCCTGCAAGGTCATGCTAAAGGGGTTTGTGTGGGAAGTATGAGTTTACCCTGGTGAGATTAGTTGGAGGTTTGAGTAGTTGTGACCTTGTAATGGTAGGAAGGTTGAAGAGTGGGTTAGGAGTTTGGTAAGAGCCCTCTTAAGATCATAGGCGATCAAAGAAAACCTTGCAAGTCCTAGAGTGACTTGTGGTTGAACTAGTGATTAGTTCAAGTTGCAACAACCTCCCTATCAGATTGGTATCAGATCCTAAAACATTTAGGATAAGCAAGTGTATGTCTGATCTTGAATTAGTAGGTGAGTCAAGGATGGTAACCAACACAGAGTTGGAAAAGAAGATCGATGACCAAGAAGAGGAGAATGGAATCCTAAGGGAAAGATTGGCAGAGATGGAGAGTAAGCTTGGTGCAATGGAGGCCAAGATAGAAGAAGTGAGTGAAAAGGTTAAAGAAATATAAGGTAAAGGGAAGTTAGTGGTAGTAGAAAATGAAGTGACCTAGCCTGATCCTATTTTGCAAGAAGAACCATTCCTTAGAACATCAAAATCTATGGGTGAAAATCCCTAGAGGGTGTACCTCTATTTAGTGGAAAAATGGAGCCAAAGTTAGTGATGGGGTGAATAGGAGGATTGGAAAACCATTTTGAATGTGAGAATGTGACTGAAGCACAAAAAGTGAAGGTGGCTAAGTCTATATCAAGAGGAGATGCCCTAACATGATGGAAATTTGTGCAAGATGATAGAAAAAAGAGGGAAATAATCCTATTTCTACTTGGAAGGGTATGGTTGCTAAGATTAGAGACACCTATATCCCTAATGACTAGGAGATAAAACTCCACAAGAAAAGATAGAATCTAAGACAAAGGGAACTAGAGGCGAGTGCCTACACTGAGGAGCTCTACAAATTGTGTTTGAGATGAAAGGTCACATGGGATGAGAGTATTAAGGTGGCACATTATCTGAATGGGTTAAGGTGGAGTATACAAGAGGAGATTAGCTTGTTGACACCTACCACAGTGTAGAAATGTTATCAATTGGCTCTTAAGGTGGAAGAAAAGAGAAATAAGAAGCATGAAGCCACTAGTAGAGGTAGAGACACAAGACACCATAGAGGAAACTATGGTGGTAGAGGTAATGAATCTAAACCACAAGGGGAGACAAGACTGACAGAGAAGAGAAGTGAATCCAGTGGCATAGGTAATTATGGAAGAGGAAGTGGTAGTAGCAGCAGTGGTAGAGGAAGATTTGGAGGTTCTAAAAGAGGTTCCTCCTTTGAAAACATGAAGTGCTACAACTGTCATAAGTTTGGTCACCCTGCTTATAGGTGCCCTGACAAAGAAAATTATTCTCAATCAGAGAAAAAGGGTCAATTATGTACAAGAGGACACTAGTAGTGTCAAGTCTCCCAAGATCAATCTTGATTAAGAGATTGGTGATAACCTAATGATAAGAAGGGTCCTAATCAAAGAACCAATCAGAGAAGAGCCTAAGAAAAGGAGGTCACTCTTCAAGGTGAAATGCAAGATTTTTGGTAAGGTGTGTAAGTTGATAATAGACTCAGGGTCAACTCACAACATCACCTCAGAGGAAGCAGTGAACAAGTTGGGATTGAATAGGATATCTCATGACCATCCCTATAGAGTTACATGGTTGAATAAGGGACAACATGTCCCAGTCAATGAAAAAGCATGGGTTGATTTTGCAATTGGAGGATACATTGATAGGATTCTCTGTGATGTGATACCTATGGATGCTTTCCATCTATTATTGGGAGGACTATGGAAATTTGATAGGAAGGGAATGCAAAATGGAGAGAAAAACTCATATTCATTACAGAAGGATGGAGTAACCTACAAGATATAGTGTTTAGTGGATGAAGAAGGGATGAAACCTAGTAGTCCTAATGTGTTGGTAGTTGGTGGAAAATAATTATTAAGTGATATCAAGGGGGAAGGTGGAGAGTGCCTAGATATTATGATGAAGCCTAAAGAAGAGAAGAAAGTTGAACAAGCACCTTTGCCCAAGGAAGTACAACAAATTTTGGAGCAATACAAATACATTGTCAGTGATACATCACCTACAATTTTACCACCACATAGGAAAATAAGTCACCAAATTGACTTCATTCTTGGGTCATCATTGACAAATAAAGATACTTATAAAATGACTCTTGAACAGATTAAGGATATAGAAAGACAAGTACAAGAGTTACCTGATCAAGGTCTAGTGAAGAAGAGCATAAGCCCTTGTGCAGTTCTAGTGGTATTATCATAAAAAAAGAAGGTAAGTGGAGATTATGTACTAACTCCAGAGAAATAAATAGAATAAAAATTAGATATAGGTTTCCAATCCTTAGAATTGAGGACCTAATGGACTGTCTTGGAGGGGCTTAATACTTTACAAAATTAGATCTCAAGAGTGGTTACCATGAAATTAGAATTAAGGAGGGCGATTAATGGAAGAAAACCTTCAAAACCACAGAAGGTATATATGAATGGCTTGTCATGCCATTTGGGCTTAGTAATACCCCTAGCAAATTCATGAGGTTGATGAACGAAGTGATAAAGGACTACATAGGTGGGTTTTTGGTAGTCTATCTTGATGATATACTCATATTTAGAAAGACTAAAGCAAAACACCTTGAGCACTTGGAGATTGTGTTGAGAATATTGCATGAGGAGAAATTAGCCATCAATTTGGATAAATGTAAATTATTGAAGAAATAATTAATCAATCTCAGATTTGTGGTCTCACAAGGGACTTTGAAAATGGATCCTAGTAAAGTGGAAGCTATACTCAAATGGCCTACTCCTACATCTGGTACAAAGGTAAGAAGTTTTCATGGGCTTGCCCATTTTTATAGGAAATTCATTAGAGGTTTTAGTGCCATTTGTGCCCTAGTCCTAGATACTATTAAGGGTGGGTTGAAAACTAAATTTAGGTGGATAGTGGAGGCAACTAAGGGATTTGAAGTGTTGAAACAAAAAGTAGCCACCCAACCTATCCTTGTTCTTCCTAGTTTTGACAAACTATTCACCATAGAGTGTGCTGCAAGCAATACAGTAGTGGGAGTTGTTTTGAGTCAAGATGGAAGACTAGTAGCTTTCTATAGTGAAAAATTGAATGAGGAAAAGAAGAGGTACTCCTCATATGACCTAGAAATATATTCTCTATTCCAAGCCCTTAAGAAGTGGAGACATTATCTCCTACCCAAGGAGTTTGTGGTGTTTACTGATAAGCAAGCCTTAAGTTTTATCAATTCCCAAGACAAGCTAAGTAATAGGAATATTAAATGGGTGGAGTTCTTACAAGAATATACCTTTAATATCAAGCATAAGAAGGGTTAGATGAACAAGGTGGCTGATGCTTTGAGCAGGAGGCTTCTCACTGTACAAGAAGTACAATTGCATAATATAGGAGTGGAAAGTTTCAGAGACCTCTATAAGGAGGATGAAGATTTTTATGAGGCATATAAGGTATGTAGTCAATTCAATAACCATTTTCACAGCCAGTATGCAGAGTATTCTTTAAAAAATGGTCTTTTGTTTAAAGGTGGTCAACTGTGTGTGCCCAAAGGATCCATGAGGGAAAACGTCATTCGAGATAAGCATAATGGTAGTCTTAGTGGACATTTTAGTTTGAATAAGACACTTGAGTTAGTCCAAAGGTTTTATTACTGGCCTAGGATGCATAAGGATATTAGGAAGTATGTGGAACAATGTCTTATTTTTCAGAAGACAAAATATATTGCTACCAATGCTGGTCTCTATCAACCCTTACAATTCCCAATAGGCCATGGGAATGCATCAACATGGATTTTATTGTTGGGTTACCAAGGACTGACACTGGTTTTGATATCATTTTTGTAGTTGTTTACAAGTTCATTAAGATGAGCCACTTCATTCCTTGTAAGACAAAACATGATGCTAGTTACATTGTACATTTGTTCTTTAGGGAAGTGGTGAGAATCCATGGACTGCCTCTTAGCATAGTCTCACACAGGGATGTTAAGTTCATGGGACACTTTTGGAGGAAACCATGGAAGAGATTGGGAGATAACCTCTCATTTGTGTCTTCTTATCACCCCCAAATTGATGGAAAAAAGGTCATTAACAAAGTTTTGCGTAACCTTTTGAGGTGCTTGACAAAAGAGTATGGACAACTGTGGGATCAAGTACTACCATAGGTAGAGTTTTCCTACAATGAAAGTGTGAACATAACTACTGGGAATAGTCCTTTTGCAATAGTTTATGGTGTACATCCTAGAGGAATTTGTGAACTATGAGACCTAGGAAGCATGGAGGGTAGAGGTGGACATGCAGTGGATTTCACACAATCAATGAAAGAGGTGCATGATCAAGTGAAGAAGACACTCACATAAGCCAGCCAAAGACTTATAGCCAAAGTGGATGAAAATAAGAAAGAGTTGCAATTTCAAGTTGGAGACCTAGTTATGGTGCATTTGAACAATGCTATATTGAAGAAAGGTGAACCTATAAAACTACAGATGAGGAAGCTAAGGCCTTGTAAAGACTTAGCCAAATATGGGGTGAATGCTTACAAAATTGTCCTACCTGCAGATATAGAAATATCACTTATCTTAAATGTATATGATTTCATCAAATATAAAGGTCCTATACTAGAGGAGACCAAGAATACTTTTGATGTTGGGAAAGTAATTATTGGTGTACCCTTGCCACGCAAGAGCAAGCCATAGGTAGAAAAGATTATAAACTCCAAAGTGAAAGAATACCATACATGGAGAGTATATGGAGCATCTCATCAAATGGAAACACCTACCTGATGTAAAGGCTACGTGGGTTGTAGAATCTTAATTCAAGAAGCTTGGCATATATTCTTCATTGTTGTCTCCTGATGTAACTTAACTTCTTTTGTTCAGAGGGAGCATGGTGCAGGAGAACCTAGAGGTTGGACTTGTTCAACCTTCATATTTTGGTTTGGAAATATTTCTCAAGGCTTGTGTTAGGTTGAATTTTTTTATAAAGTAGGTTTGTTTAAGTTTTCAATGTTGTGTGTTTGGTTGTGGTAAGTTGTGTCACAAGACCCAAATATTGTGTTTGTAAGCCAAATAGGGGAAATTGGAGGAATGACACCTAGAGTGCATAAAATGGTCTAATTAAGTTGGATTTAGGTTTAAAAGTGACTTTGAGGTCAATTGGAACCCATGCATTGGGTTAAAACAATGTAATAGGTGAAAATCAAAAAGATGTAAAAGTTGTCAAGCAACTTTTGCAACTTTGAAAAGTTGCTCAACAACATTTTGACAAAAAGTTGCTAACTACCTTAATGCAGTTATGGGCTGGTTTGGAAAGTTGGGATAGTTCAAAGGAACCTATTTAAAGAATTTTAATGCTTGGAACAAAGGTTGGTTAAGTTCTGTACACATTTACCAAGAAAGAGAATCAAACAATTTTTCTGAGAAGCTGTAATTTCTTTCTTTTTGAGTTGCAGTAGTTTTTAATGGATTGAATCCATTCTCTTTTCAATGTAATTAGTAAGGGTTAAATGTTTGGTAACTTCGTGTGGCATAGTTTAGGTTTTTGATTTGATTTTGTAAGCTTATAATAAATTTTGTTCCTATTCTAGGTTCTCTAGACCAACCATGGTTGTATATAGTAAAATGGATCCATAGGAAGTTCCCACCATGGAAAACACATGAGCCTTGGGAAATGGAAAGGGGGTCTCTATATAGTGTTTTAATTTTTGTTAGAGATCTGGAAGTGCTGGCAATGAGTTTTAAATTCTTGCCCTAGGCGAGCTTGTTCATAGCCTGGTTAGGGAAACAAGAGTAAAAAAGAGTTAAAATTGAAGGAGTGGATTGAAATAACCAATCCAATGCCTTGGTGGTGTCCACAAGATCCCTACAGACCTTGGTAACCGAGTAGAAGAAGTCTTGAATCCATTTGGATGGATTTTGAACACAATATGTTCAGACTGGTTCATTTCTTAGTAAATTGGCACAATTAGGGTTTGATGCTGTACGAACGGTGTTATAGCCCTATACCAAGAAAATATTTTGTGTTTTCTGAAAGGGTTTCTGGATCACACATTGGTTCAGAAGGCCATGTGGAATTTTTGAGCAAGAAGGTCAAAACCCTAAACAAAATAGGGCTAATAGAGACCTAAAAACTTGTAGTCCTATTTTATAGGAAGATTGGGTAGAAATGGAGGAATGAAACCTAAGTCTTTATTGCGATTTCATTTTTGGACACAATTGAGTGAAGAACATACCCTAGGATCCTGCAAGGTCATACTAAAGGGGTTTGTGCGAGAAGTGTGAGTTTACCCTGGTGAGCTCAGTTGGAGGTTTGAGTAGTTGTGAACTTATAATTGGTAGGAAGGTTGAAGAGTGGGTTAGGAGTTTGGTAAAATCCCTCCTAAGATCATATGTGATTAGAGAAACCCTTGCAAGTCCTAGAGTGACTTGTGGCTGAACTAGTGATTAGTTCAAGTTGCAACAACCTCCCTATCAGTTGACATTTTTTTGATGCTGGTACATATGCATGTATGATATGGTATGGACTATATATGATGTAGTATGTATGATTATGGATGTATAATGTACTAACATTCTGATAATGTAGGTGGATATGGCCTATGATTTATATGTGAAATGAATAGACACACACACACACACACACACACACACACACACACACACACACACACACACACACACACACACACACACACACACACACACACACACACACACACACACATGCTATTCATGTTGATGAGATTATTTAGATTTAATAGTAATACATAATATGAAAATGGATAATATTGTGTCACACAAAAATGATTAATGGAATGAATCTAAATGCAATATGTAGATATCTAGATGTAACCTAATGGATGAATGTAAATGTAAGTTGATAAATGTAATAATATTGTAAAATATGAAATGATAAGATGGAAAATGTAACTATAAAAAATACAAAATGATAAGTACAATGTGATTACAAATAGATAAATGCACAAGAAAAGATAAAATGATTATGCAAGATAATGTAATATGAAATGCAACTAAATGAAATGACTATAATGAATGATATAAATTATGCTATGCAATATAATGAGATGACATGTAAAGATGAAAAACATGAATATGTAACTAATATATTGAATGAATGAACATAACTATGCCATGATACTGATGTAACTAAATGAAATGCACCTATATGGGAGTTTTTGATCTTGAATTTTGCAACCTAGAAAGATAACAAGGTTATGGAAATTTTTAATGATGTGGGAAATTTTTCTACCATTCAAACAATCTCCAAGATTGAGGAACCGACTCTCCATGAAAAGGGGGGATGGAAAGAGAAGAATACTACAAATGAAAATAAATAAGGTGACACATCAGATCTTTCCACTATTAACTCAAGCTTCTCAGTAATGAAAATATATAACCATTTAGATCAAAATGTAAACACCATTCTACAATTTGGAATAGTATACCACAATTCCTTCATAGTCGAAACAAGAACAAGTTAACCAAATCCTAGACACAAGTTAAAATATTCATATCACTTCATGGGAGCATCTATAATATCTATGAAATAGTAAATACATTCAATGATATCCTATTCATCAATTTACTGTTGACAACAACACAAACATTGAACACTTTCTCCAACTTAATTACTTTTAACTAGAAGAGTTTAAATAGATTTAAAGAATATTTAGTATTAAAAAAAATCTAAAAGGTTCATTCAAGCATAGTTGATGAACTATAACTAATTGAGTGTTTGAAGATGTTAAGTTGATGATCACCGAGATGCAAAAAGTTAATGCAAGACATTAAATCATTTAATGTATTGTATTGTTATTGATTTTAACTTGATATAATCTAATTGGTCATATAGATATTGTCAAAGACTTCAAACAACCAAAGAGATAAAGGTTATGTTATCAGTAATGCATAAAAGTTCAATATACACCAAGTAACAACAAACATCGATGGACAGTGCACCCCAAGAAGAGTCACAATGATACCCGAGCAAGCATTACCAATCATAACCTAAGTGATACCCGAGCAGAACTAAATGTCACAGTGTTTCCCGAAGGACAGACAACCCCGACGGACATAGATGCCCAAGGACAACTAAAGTCAAGACTAATAAAACAAGGAGTTAAACACCAATCATAACTGAAGTTTAGAAATGATAAAAGACTTATCTGACATGAGCTAAATATGGAGTTACCTGATTAACTAGTTAAAATCTAGAGATAAGCTAGAGATTTAAAGCTACTTTTATTCCAGTTGTAAAGAATAAATCTGCGGGATAAAACTAAAGCAAGTTTTAAAGAAAGAATGGAAAGATTTACAGATCACGTCAAGAACAAGAAAGATACGGACTTAAAAATGGTGAAATTGTGTCTATAAAGGAGACAAAGTAATTCAAAAGAAATGGGGGAAAAAAGAGAGGATGCTGAAGAGAATACTGGTGAAGATAAGAAAGTCTTCATATAGACCTGATCAAAGAAGTTGAAGAACAGATCTAAAGATTTCTGCAGACATCGAGCAAAAAAGAAGGAACAACATCACTGAGAATAAAGAAGTGGAGGAAAGGAATAGAAGAGAAAAATTGATCAGAAAGGTATTTGTAAAGGATAAAATAGTATGAATTAGATTTGGGGTATAGTGTGTTCATTTAACATAAAATCCCTTACATTTAAATATGTTGTGTTTATTATTGTGATGGGGGTCAATAAGATGCTCTCCTTCTATCCTTGAATATGCAAATGAAATATTCAAGTTGATTAACCCAAAAGGAAGGATCAATACATAAATGAATCAATCATTTGGAAACAAGAATAAGAAAAGGAAGATCTTAGTTACCCGGGTTTGGTTGATTTGATTAATTTTAATGTAGAATAGATTTAGATAGATTGAAAACCTTAATTAAATTGAATAGGAGAAATGCACTAACCTTGAAATATTGTAGATCAAAGAATGCTATTTTCTGAATCCTGTGTTGAGTTTCTGGAAAATCTGAGACCAGATCTAGAATAGAAACATAGAGATGGAAAAAACCTAGAAATCTTTTTCCATTCTTCGACAGTTCTGATTTGTACCATCAAGTCAATGTCACCATTTGCTAGAATTTCTGATTGCGCCCTAGGTCACAATCGACCTAAAAAGTCTCAGACTGAAATTTTGTTTTTGGATCCTGAAAGTTTACCGAAAAGGGTATCCAAATCTCCGTCCTGATCTGTTGTTCTGAACCTGTTCCTGCAAGAAAAAGGGGTTTGTTTGTTGGGGAGGGGTTTGCCTTAGTCAAACCCCACTTTTGGAATTAACCTCAAATATATATAATTGAAATTTCTATAATACACAAAGTAAATGAAACAATTCACCTTACTCATGTAAAAGTCCTTGTGGAGGATTCAAATCCTTGAATCAACAAGCATGGATGCACCAAATGGATGTAGAATGAAGAATGTAGGATGTATTCAAAAAATTAATTTGTAGATCTTCAACATCAATATTGAATGGGTTCTTGAATTGGAAGAGGCTTGGAGGGATGTAGATGGAGAAATATTCAACAAGAGGGCTCCATGGAGCTTGAATCCTTCAATGGCCACCAATGGATCTCCTTGATGAAAATGGGTGCTTGAGAAATGTTTGAGAATGGATGAATGCTTCAATGGCTACTTGGATTGCTTCAAATCTTGCTTCTTCACCTTTTGATCTCACTCTTCAAGTCTTCAAAGTTTTAGGATTCTTGATTATGCTTTTGCATCTTGATGCTTGGTCATGATTAGAGAAAATGAGAGAGAAAAGCTTCCTTTTATATGAAATTAGGGCACAATCTTGTAGAGAGGCTGACATAGGAGAATTAAAATCTAATTGGACCCATGCCCCTAGAAGAGGACCTATGTTAAATATAATTGAAGATTTGTTGTCCTGAAGTCTGAAATAGCCGACCCCGAAGTGGGAATTAACTTTTTCCAAAGACCGACATTTGGAAACCCTAAGATTCTAGAATTTGGGCCCCGAACCTGAAAAAGGTCAATTGTGACCTAGGTCAAGGTCAAGGTCAACCTTGAACCAAAAAGGTCGACCTAGACCCCAAGGCCAAAATCCTAGTTTCTCAGTCTGGGTTGCGAGAAATAGGCTAGAAAGAGTGGAAATGGGGCAGAACATGGGGATAAAGCCAGATCAAAGTAAGGAACCCATTCAAGGCACTTGACATGACCCAAAAACACTTACCTGGAAGGCTAAACTAGTCTACCATGGAAGTGATTCCATTTTTTGAATATACATTATTAGGAGCTTACAATAGATCTGAACATCTGCAAGATTAACTTGTATTTATGAATAGATCATATACTGATTCAGTTTAACCATTGCTTCAGAAAATATCTTAACATAGTAGGATCTAAACATCCTTTATATATTGAGATACATACCAAGGAGTATCAAAAGGTTTTTTATGAAGATAGCATAGTGAATTCCAGATATCCATTGAAAAACTATTAAATTTAAATCCTCTAACAAGGTCACACTTAACAGTGTATTTGTAACGTTTAGCAGGGTTGGCTCTTCACCGAGCTAACTTCAGAAGAGTGAAAATTTTGGGTTACCGGTCCCAAGTGGTTTTTCTCCTACCAGGGTTTCCACATTAAAAATCCATGTGTCAAATGTGTATATGGTTCATTGCTTTAATGTTTTGCTTTACACATTACTAAAACATGATTGATCGGTAAACACTAAGTTATTTACTGTATTTTGGTAAAGACTAGAATGCTATTTGATAAAGCTTAAGAAAAAGGATAAACAATATATTTCAAGCAGTAGTTATTTGATAAGATTATTTAAGGGCATACATCTTGTAGGACTGAAGATAACTAGAGGTTAATATTTATGGTATAAAGTTTTGGGTTGATTTATTGGATTAATTTTTGAGGCCACTGATTCACCCCCCCTCTCAGTTATTCTAACATAGTTTACTCTCAATTAACATAAAAGAAATCAGAAATAAATTTTGTAAGTATGGAATCCCATAATTATGTCAAGAAAAAGTCTTGCTGGTTAAAGATTCCAGTCTCTATATCTAAATATTAAAACTTTCAACCTCCTTGAAAGAAGTAACCCCCCCTAAAAGAAAACCCTGCAACAAAAAAATATTCCCCCTCAATCAATTTCACATGTGACAAAGATAACCACCCTGATACATCATTACTTTGGTCATTGAGGAAACCACCATTGACATGCCGAAGAATGGAAAATACAATCCACTTGACATGCATCCAAAAAATTAAAAAAAAGTTAGGCACAATCATTGACCTCTCTATGAGATATACAGACCTCACTAAAAAATGCGCTCTAACACATGTCATCACAACAAGGTTTCTAGCAAGATAAACCTACTTCGCTTCTTCGAGAGTTCTATGGAAATGAAACAAGTCCAGCGAGAGGAAAGCCCATAGATAGGGAATGAAAAAGGCTCATGCCAAAGAGATATCCATCCTGAAAGAAATCCCAAGATAGGATGAATTATTCATGAATCTGGGGCCTTTCTGTATAGAAATATACAAAAGTAATGCAATATTTTTGTGTGCACCATAGTATATGTTGGGGACACGGGTAAGGATGGTAGGGAATAAATAGGAGCCTCAAAAATACAAATGTAAGTGGAGTGAGATGGATATGCAACTAAAAATGCAAGAGGGATTAGGGATATTTTTGTGTTAAATGTGGAGAGAACAACCTGATTTTAATTTTGTAGGAGTTATGCAACACATGCTAGGAAAGTGAGGGTAAGAAGGCTCCTTTGTGTGGACTATAATCTCAAATAGAAAGGGTTATTTTAGCACATGCATGCTCATAGTCAACCTGGGTGGAACCCATTGAGTGTGACAACATGGGGAGATTCTAATACACCCAAGCCCTTGGTGGGGACTTGGTGGGAATATGTAAAGAATATGCCCCTACTTGTACACATACATGACCATGATTGAACAAAAAACATGTGGTATCATGAACTAACAACCAAAAAATACACCACACTTCAAAAAACCATGCCCCAATGTACACCATTCAAGATGCACCAAGATATAGGTAGATTAAGGTAGCCTCAAGTAAGCATAAGGCTAGGACACACAAGATAAAATCAAATCAAAAGACCTCAGGACAAAATGGTCATTTAGCCCACATATTCTTGCCACAAAACACAATTTCAAGATGATAGATAGTAATGATTGCTAGTCTCGGGAAGGATAGATTCCTAAGGGAAAAGATTCATTATGTAGGTCGAATGGATAAAAAGATAAGAAATAGATGTAGGAAAAAGGAAAATTGTGAAATAAGATCTCAAGATTTGATTAGGTGTAAATTATGTGGTGTAGAATGTTTGGGATATGAACAAGTCAAATCTTTGAATAACATGGTTAAGCTCAGTATAATGGAAATAAGCTTAGTGTCATGAGAAGATCCTTATTTTGAACATGGGTGGATTAGTCACTCGTCATCATATGCCATGATAATGAATGGGTAAGGAAAAGTAAGGCGGAGGGAGGGGGATGTAAGGAGAGGGGTAAAAGGTAAGACTCACAAATAGATAGGGAAAGGATGGAAAATGACAACACAGGATATCAGTAAATGCTTAGGCAAAATGCGTAGGCTAGGATTGGGAGTGGGACAAAAGGAATGAGTGGTGATAGGTGGATGATATGAATGAACAAGTGATCAAATATATGGTGGATCTAGGTATTACACATGGCACCTGAGATAGGTTTTCACAATTCTACTTATCCATAGTGTCACCAAAGTGATTTTCATTGATGGATGAATTTATTTCTCTTTATTATTTTTGTATTTTTTTGATTTTTGAAAGTAAGGATTCCCTGACAGGCTACACGTTGAAGCGTTTAACATGCGTAATGTTCATGGGGTTAGGGAGGAGATCTCCTTCTTTCATAGCAAGGTGATATACTCCATACCCATATTTAGTAGTGATGACATAAGGGCCCTACCAATTAGGTTCAAACTTTCCTTTATTATCACAACTCTAGAAATTCTTCTGATTTTTCATAAGGACAAGATCACCTACTTCAAATTCTCTTTGTTTGATTTTATTGTTATATTGTAGGTGGAGATGATTTTGATACACACATACATGTTTCAAGGAATTGAGATGCCTCTCATCAAGAAGTTGGAGCTCTTGATGTTGTGCAACTCTGTATTCCTCATTTGGCAACAAATTCTGTAAAGAGACTCCAAGGGATGGGAGGTCGATCTCAACTGGAAGGACGACTTTAGAACCAAAGACTAGACAATATAGAGTGACACTAGTGGGTGTGCAGATGGAAGTGCGATATGCCCAAAGGGCGAGATTTAGCTACAAGTGAAAGTCACAAATAGCTTCATTGACTATTTTGTTGAGAATTTTAATGATGGTTTTATTTGTACCCTCAGCTTGACAAATATTGGTCCAACAATACAACATTAGCGGAGAAATATGGAAATTATACAAGAATGAGACAAAAACATTTCTAATAAAATAATATGATAACCATTTTGTTGTAAATAAATAATATTCATAAGATATCATTTAGTACAATGCACATTATTATAGCCATAGTATTTTTAAAACCGTAACATGTTGAAATATTTAAACTAATTTTTAAGAGTATAAATTTAAGTGAATTTTTCTAGTTCAATTTTTTTTGTTTATTACTCAATGTGCTAAACTATGCAATTCATTTACTTTTATAGTAGTTTCACTTTCCAATTTTATGGGCTTTAATTTTATTGAATTGAGCAAATAAAAAAGTTAGCAGCCATAACAATGACCTACATGGAGTAATGGGAAGTTATTACAAATTATTTGCAATTTATTAGATATTTTCAAACTCACCTTACTTTCATTATATCTATGTTAGAAAAATACAACAAAAGAAAATTTTCTAGAGTCCAACTCAAAATCTCAAGGCTTATTAACTTGACTAATTTTTTTTAAAAAAATCAGCGATTGAATCATCTTGTAACCATTGTTAAATTTGTGAAAATAAGAACGTGATATATAAATTTATGACATTCCTAGGAAAGCATTACCCCTACTAGACTTTTTTTTTGGAATTTTTTTACGTATGGTGTATTTTGCTTTCATTTGCAGGAAATAAATGTATATTTTTTTGTACATTTGTAGTCATAATAAATAGGAATTATAGATTGGTGCAAATCCTATCTCAACAGTGCACTCAATAAGAAGTCTAGATACTTGTAGTCCAAAGTGAGCAATCAATTTAGTCTCTGGTGAGGTATAGTTGGGATGGTTTGCACATTTTTATAGAGTTTGCCCACAAAAAAAATAATATTATTAAAAAAATGCACACAAAACAAATATATTATATTTTAATATTATTTAAAAATCATTTAAAAAGAATGAATTAACTTTATTCTAATTATTCTTTTTCTTTTTTCTTCCTTTTAAACAATTATTTTTCTAATAATAATAAAACATATTATAATTAATTTAATTATAAATTATTTTATTAAATATTTTAATTATATTTTTATATACAAATTTGTTTTTTATTCTTCTAAGAGATGAAAAAGGCAAAGGAGACACACTTTGTTACAAATTTGTGGTGTATAATCCTCGACACTTGATGCTATCTCACATCTTGCTAGAGTCAAAACATATATAGATTTATATTGTACATTATACAATTAATTATGTAATATTTATACATTTAAATTCTACCTCAAAGTTTCTATGGACTTATCTCTTGAACTTATCCTTCTAAAATTAAACTTCCATTATTTTCAATATTATATCTACTTCAATAATTTAAAAATGATTTCAATTTAGTTTTAATATCTTTCACATAAAATAAAATAATTATTATGCTTTAACTTTAAAAGAGGATATTTTTTTTTTTTAGTTTTCACCTTTTTGTAAAAATATAAATCAAAATAAATATGAAATTAAAAAATAATTTATTGAAGAATATATGAATGGGAGGTGTTTAAACATCTATTTTGATTTTAATTTTAGTGTAAAAATTACCAAATGATTTAAATTTTTCACTATTTCAAATTTTTACATTTTAAGAATTTAAATTGCGCTTATGTATTATGGGCTCCTTAATGGTCATAACTTCAAGTTTTTCAATTCAATTATAATTATACATACATTCATAGTCATGCATAAATTTTAAATAAAGAACATTAGTTTTACATATTATTTTTCATATAATTATTAAATATCAAATTATATCTAATAATAATAATTTGACCCCAAATAAATAGATGTGGCACACTGGTAGTGTGTTAGAATTCAAATCAAAATATTGTGTGTTTGATTCACTTCAAGTTCACTTTCTTATTTTATGTAAGGCCAGGCCCAATGGTAAGACATATTGAAAATCTTTTTTCCACAAACATTAGAGATTGTTTGTAGTTTTTGTTAGAAAGTTGAAAATAGGGAAGCTGCATGGAAAATAACAATCACATTGGATTATGGAGAGCATGAAACATGGAAATGGCACTTCTTGTGGGACTGTTACCTGTGATGCAGGTGGTAGTCTAGATTTTGTGCGAGGTGTCAAGAATGAAAATTTATCTTTGTAGATTCCAAAGGCGGTGAAGGACTCTTCCATTGGGTTCCCACATGATGGAGAACATTTCATTGACCTGTGAGGTGGTGGGGGCACCTTCAAGGTAAATCCTCTAAATGACCAAAGGTATTCAGATTCAAAAGTGAAAGAACATCAGCAAGCATGCCCTTGTTCATCTTTGTTTGGGGTCAAGATGAATGGCAAGTCAGTGTTCTTGGAGGTGAACAATATTCCAGACCAAACTAAGGGTACATATGTTATTTTCTTCCCAGATCCTGTTACAGAACATTCAGTTTCCTTAATGGCCTTAACTTTAGTTGGAATTATTTTGAGGTCAAGGCCGAATATTGATAAGGTGAGATATTTTATAAGAAGAAGTGGGCTCTGAAAGGCTAGGTTAAGGTTGCAGTGATGTCAAAAGGCTTCTTTTCCTTTGAGTTCACTAATGGAGAGAACCTTTTGTCTTCTCTCTGTGGGGGTCCCTGGATGTTTGGAAAATCATCTCTGGCTCTTCATAAATGGTCCCCTATTCTGGTCCTTAGTGACTCTAGTTTTGTCTCTACTCTAGTCTGGGTAAGGCTTCCAGATCTTCCTCTGGAGTATTGGAACAAGCATGTGTTTAGAGGGCTTGCAAGTACCTTTGTAGATTTGTTATATGATCTTCCTTAGACCATTGATTAGGTGTCTAAGCTAGGTAAGTAACCTCAACCTCTGGAGTTTGAATCTCTTCCTTTTGCATGCTTTGTTTGCAAAAAAGCGGGTCATTGGGCCAAACAATGTTCTATTAAGCTTCAAAGAAAGAACACAGAGAACAAAACCCAACCTAAAAAGATATGGAAAGAAAAAGAGAATAATGTTGGCGAAACTTTAGAGGCCGGGTCCTTGGCTAAAAATGAGGGAAAGGACATACAAGAGGAAAATGGAAATGCCTAGGTCCTTGGAAATGAGACTTGTTATCTAGAAAAGAAAGGCCAAAATGAAAATTTTCATTTGATGGCTACCCGCCATCTCAAGAAAGAGTGAAGAACAAGGATAAATATGATAAGGGGGGAAACCAGAATAAAATCTTGGGAGAAGGGGAAATAGATGAAAGTGTGGGATCATAGCAGGATGTGGAGAACAGTTTGGGTAGGGATTCTTCAAAGGAGGTGAAAGTACCTTTATTACCCTCTTGAATTGAGGATTCTCAAAACAAGGAGCTAAATATCCAAAATGGTGAACCTTTTGAAGATGTGAAACATTGTAACATTCTAGAGGAAGTATCTTTCTTGAAATCCTTGAAGGATAACTCATTGGTAGAGGACATCTCCTCTGTTCCTGAAACTATTCATTTAGGATCTAGCTAGGGGGATGGAATTTATGATAAGGAGCTGTAAGAACAAACTATGGATCTAGAAGAGGGAGATCCTTGGACTCAAGTTAGATAAAGGGGAAGTATAAAGAAACCTAAAATCCAGAGTGTTTCTTCAACAGTAAAAAAAGGGGTCTCAATGAGAAGCATGAAAGATGATGTTGGAAATCCTAAAAAGGGACGAGGTAAATACTCTAACAAAACTATAAGAGAAAATGAGAGTAAACAAAACATTGGATATGCAAAAAAACTTACCATATAGGAGACTTGCGCCCCAGTTAAAAAATGAAGACAATCTCTTGGAATATTAGGCGGCTAAATGCACCTCATAAGAAGGATGTTCTCATAAATTTGGTAAGAGATAAAAAACCTAAGATTATTCTTATTCAAGAAACCAAAATGGCTAAAGATAAAGTTGATAAGATCAAGCTTTTCAAAAAATGTGTAGTGGTTGGAAGTAGTTCGGATGGCACCTCTGGAGGGACTGTGCTCTTCTGGAATCAAAATTTCATTCAAGGGGACCCTTTATCTTTTGACTCAAATCTATTGAATGTTAAATTCAATCACATTAGAGATGAATTTTCCCGGGTCTTTTCTAATATCTATGCTCCTAACACTAAAACCGAAAGAGCTAAGTTGTGGAATAAGTTGGCTGACTGCAGGAAGATTTTTTTTTATTATGCCTAGATTATCATGGATGAATTTAAATATCCTCTTAGGGAAAATGATAAATTTGGGGGCTCTCAATCCTAGCTTGATGGTAGATTGGATCTAATGGAATTTATTGGTCAACAAGCTCTTATGGTCATGGACTTGTAAGGTATCAACTATACCTGGTCTAATAGAAGGGTTGGCAAAGATTTGATTCAAGTTCATCTTGATAGAGCTTTAATTTCCAATTGCTAGTTAAATAGATATTTATGTTCTCTTACCTCTCCTACTAGAATCAGATTGGACCATTTTCCTATTTCTTTTTTTGCTGATCCTGTTTCTATTAAGAGAAATTTTTCTTTTCAATTTGAAAAGATGTGGTTATCCCATCCTAATCTAGAGGAAAGAATCAAGGAATGGTAAAATATAGTTGTTGATGGAACATATATGTTTAGAGTAGCTATAAAGCTAAGAAACATTAAGGATAGGATCAAGACCTAAAATAAAGATGTTTTTGGAGATATTTTCCAAGCCAAGAACTCCATTAAACAAGATCTTGAAGATGTCCAAGATAGTATCTAGTAGGAAGGCAACTCTAGAGAACTTATGGACAGGGAGAATGAAATTTTGGTTAAATACCATTATATAATATCCAAGGAAGAGATTTTCTAGAGGCAAAGATCTAGATCTCTATGGCTTCAAGAAGGAGATAGAAATACAAGGTTTTTTTATATGACTACCTTGAAGCATCATGCAACAAGTATAATATCCTATATGCAAACTGCTAATGGGAGAATTGATAATGAAAAGAACATCATGTCTGAGATGGTTGGCTTTCTCTCCTCTCTCCTTTCTTCAAACAATAATATCAAAAGGGAGGATCAGAAGAATCTCTTATTTTCTATTCCTTCAATTTTAAAAGAGGAACATAACATCTTTCTAATAGATATTCCTTCAATTAAAGAAATAAAAACTAATATTTTTTATTTTGAAGGGGAAAAATCTCCTAGACCTGATGGCTTCCCTATGTTTTTCTTCCAAAAATTTTGGCATATCATTGAAAAGCACATTTCTCATGCTATCAAGGAGTTCTTTGGATCAAGATCTATTCTGAAGGAATTAAGTGATGCCTTCTTAGTTCTAATTCCTAAAATACCAGGAGCTGACACTATGGATTTCTTTAGGCCTATCAACCTATGTAACTCAGTTTAGAAGATCTTTTCAAAGGTTCTTACGACTAGATTTATGTCTAATCTTCCTTCAATTATATTTCCTTAGCAGAATGGGTTTTTTCTAGGTAGACAAATTCTAGATTCCATTATTAAAGTTCATGAAAACATCCATTCTCTGGAAAGCTAAAATAACCAAGGTTCTTTTTCCTTAAGCTGGATTTATCTAAAGCCTATGACATGGTTGATTTAAATTTTCTTTTTTTGGTCCTTAATGCCTTTGGTTTTGGTGACTGCATTGTCCAACTTATTATGCAACTTATTACTACTTCTTATATGGTTGTTATTGTTAATGGGACCTCCTCTCAATTCTTCAAGCCTTCTAGGGGTCTAAGGCAGGAAGACCCTATTTCTCCCATCCTTTTCTCCCTTCTAGCTGAAAGTCTTGGAATATTTTTTCAAAATATGGTTATTAATGGTAACATTCAAGGCATCAAACCTTCCTATACTGATCTTACTTGTTCTCATGATTAGTTTGTGAATGAAACCATCTTAATGAAGGAGGCTCTTAATTATTATACCAGGGCTACAAGAAAGATGATCAACTGGAATAAAAGTTCTTTATTTTTCATCAATACCCTTGAGGAAAGGAAAATAAATATATCTATAATTATTGGTTGCTCCATTGGAGATTTCCCTTCTTCTTATCTCTATCTTCCATTGGGTTTGAAGTTTCCTAACTCATTCTGGTCTTCCCTCATTGACAGATTTAACAGAAAGTTAACAGGATGGAAAGGTGCACTCCTAAGCCATGCTTTAGCTTCTAAAATCCACCCTTCAAAATTTTCCTATCTATACTTTGAGTATTTTAAAGATTCCTTCTAGATATGTTGAGAATATAGAGAGGATCCAGAAGCAATTTCTTTGGTCAGGTGTTGAAGAAAATAAATTTTTATCTTTGGTTGCTTGGGAAAATGTCTGTAAGCCTAAGAGACTTGGAGGTATTGGATTAAGGCCTAGCAATGATATGAATAAAGCTCTGCTAGCTAAACAAGTGTGGAGGACCTTTGGGGAGGAAAAGGAGTGGAATAAAATAATGAAATCTAAATATCTTTATGACTGTCACTCTATTGCAGATTTTTTTGAGTTGAATGCCGCCATAAAAGGTTCCTATATATGGAACAACATCCAACAAGCCAAAGACTTGGTAGCTGAAGGTAGTAGGCAGATTCTGGGGAATGGAAATAGTATTAAGTTTTGGGAAGATAGATGGCTTTTGGATAGACCTCTTGGTGTTATCCCTTCCTTTATTTACTTTGGTGAAAGGAGAAAACTTTCCTATGTCCTTGTTAGCGACTATTGGAAAAGTTAGGCCTGGGTGAATTTAAATGAGATAGACATTTCTCTTGCTCCTATTATGAGATCTCTCTAGGCTTGGTCTATTAGGATGGATAATGATGACTCCTCAGTGTGGGAAACTACTTCTTCAGGAAAGTACTTTATTTCTTCATCTTATGCTTTATTAAATCTAGCTATTTATAACCCCCCTTTAAGGCCTAGTCTTAGGTGAAGCCTCTGATTCCTAAAATTAACATTTTCTATTAGCTTATTCTTCAGAATAAAGTGTTAACTACTGATAACCTCCATAAGAGAGGGTTTATCATGCCTAATAGATTATATTTGTGCAAGGATGTTGAAGAATCAATGTATCATATCATGAGTCAGTGCCCTTTTTCTTGTGAGGTCTGGACTAAGCTTCTCTAGAGTTGGAATTTATGCTAGACTTTCCCAGGATCTTTGCAGGATTTTTTTACTCAGTGGATTTATTTTGATATACCATTAAACAAGACTTTCTATTTTATTATGACTCCTCATGCTAATTTGAATATATGGAAAGAGCGTAATAACAAAATATTTAGGGAGATATATTCCTCATCTCTTGTGGTTTCTGAAAAACATTTAGAGGCATTAAATATTTTTATTTTTTCTGAAATCTAAATCTCTAAACTCTCTAGATTTTCATCTAAGCATATCAAAGGATTGGGTGTTAGAGGGATGGAAAAGATCTCAACAAATAAAAAAGAGAAGGGGTTGTTTGGTTGTCTCCTCCTCAAGGCTGAGTCAAAGTTAACATTGACGGTACAACCAAGGGGAAACCAAGTCAAGTTGGTTGTGGGGGTGTCATGCGCGATAGTTATGGTAACTATCTAGGGGCCATCAATTTTCCTTTGGGTTTCCAAACTAACCATTTTTCTGAGGCCATGTGAGCTCAATAGTCTCTTAAAATGGTGCAAAATATTCATTATAGAAATGTATGGGTCGAAGGTGACTCAAATAACATTACTAAATGTTTTTAAGTAGAATTTAAGGGTTCCTGGATGACTAATCATATTATTATAGAAGAAATTGAAATTATAAATTTGTTTAATAATCATTATATCTCCCACGTGTATAGAAATGCCAACTTGGTGATGGATAGTTTCTCCAACCTTGGTGTCAAATCACTTGATATCATAACTTGGCATGGGGAAAAGGAAATAAATGAGGAAAATTTATCCCTCATAAGGTTTGACAAGACCAAAAAAAAAGTGGGAGTTATTTTAAGTAATCATGATAATGACACATAAACTTTAAGGGTATAGTGAAGGTTTATTTAATTGTCCTGAAAGATTTGGTAATATTAAGCCAATTAACTGGCATCACATGTTGTGGGTTGTTGATTTTGTTTTTCTTTCTCAGAGCCTCTTTATTCAAGCTAATTTCTCTTCTCTGCATTTTGAGATTGTCAAAATGGGAGGAGGGTTAAAACATGAGGAGCCCCTTAGCTGAAAGAAGTGGAAAAATGAGTCAAAGGTTTGGAATAAAATGAAGAATGGGGATATTATTTTGTATCTAGAAAGGATTCATGGATTTGACAGTAATGTTACCAAGCATTTTGTGGATGGTTGGAAGGAAGGCTCTGATGTGCTGTGTGGAAAATTAATTTCCCTAAATGAAGAGTGCATCAAGGATGTGTCAGGTGTTCAACATAGAGGTATGAACTTCTTTAAGGATAGGAATATTTGTGATAGAGCTATTAATATGTTTCCTAAAGATGATGATGAGTAGGACAAAAAATTTATTCTTCCAGTTTATATGATGTGGACCACATCAAGCAGATATGGGGGAAGGTTCTTATTGACCTTATGGATTATATTACTATGGACGGTCAATATACTAGGGCTCATAGTTGCCATTTTGTTTCATTAAACCATTTTAAGCACAAAATGTATGTCTCATTCCCTCATTATCTTCTATGTTCCCTTAATCATAAATAAGAAAAAATCTAGCAAGCTCGTGCTCCATGAAGGGATCATTTATTTGATTTATGAGTTCTATCATGATAAAGTACCATACATGGTCAAGAAGTCTGTGGAACCTAAAAAATAAAAAAATGAAAAGGAGATTAGAGGAGTCTAAAAGTGGGAACATGAAAATATTGTCTCTTATTTCTCTCAAAAAACCTAAATGTAGCTTGGATAAGAAAAAATCCAATGATGAGAAGGGTATGGATACTGAAGATGGTGATGGTGAAGAGAAGACGTCTATTGAGCCTCTTTTTAATAAAAACATTGAGGAGGAGGAGGGCATGGACACTAAAGAGGATGATAATGAGAAAGATGAGGAAGAGAAGATGGAAAAGAAAATGGTTTTTGATATGCTTGGTAATGTTGAGGTTCGTCAGGGTTTGGGAAAGATGCAGTTTCCTTGGAAATGTAGTCTAGAACCTGGCCTCCCTAGGAATATTGAAGCTCAACAAGAGCCTACTAATGAGAAAACTAAAGTGCCTGGTGCCTCTATAAAGGAAAATAGTCCTAAGTCTATGGAGCCTAAGGATAAGCTGAAGAGTAAGGTGGAGGAGAAAGTTCCTATCCTGGTTGATTATGCTAGCTCTATGGAGCATGATATGCCAATTTATCCTAAAGGATCCAATAAGATGATTGAGGATTCCAAGTATTACCATACTTCCAAGAAGAATATGGACCCAAATGAAGATAGTGTTCTTCTTTTTGTAGACGATATGTAAGATAAGAGGGAACCCACCTTGGTTATTCTTCAAACAACCAAGGCTTTGTCATCGTACTTTTTTTGGCTAAATAGATGGAATTTCCACAACATTAAGATCCTTAACTTGAAGTATCATGTCCTCTCCTCTAAAATTTATAATATTAAGCATGGTCTTCAAGGTGGCACTTCTATGACCGAGAACAAGTCTTCTAGCTTGTTGGAGGAGAGATTGGATAGTCTGTGTACTAGAGTGGAGAAGAAGGAGAACATGATGACCAAGATCCTCCAACACAGTAATGAGAGCATCAAAGCTTCTATCTAGAATCTCAATACCTTGGTGGAAAAATGGAATTTTCTTTCCATGAGGAAAAAAATACCAATTTGGATTCTGACACTGGAGATGTTGTTGGTCAAGGCTATAGTCTTAGGAGAAGGACAAGGGAAAGCATGATGAAAAAAGATACTGATGTTTTGAAGGAGATTATGGATCTTAAATAAACCATTCAAAAGATGTATAATCTTGAAGAGAAGGTGGTGGGTACCCTTGGGGACCTGGCCTAGGTCTGGTTTCATGTTTCTATTTCTTTTGGTTTTTTCTGCTAGTTGTGCTACTTCATTATTTTTTTGGTGCTGGGTGTCGGTTGGTTTTTGGTAGCATTTTGTCTAGAGGGAATTATTGCTTATCTTAATGTAATATGTTTGTAAAGAGTTTTGGGTCCCTTCAAAACCTATTTTTGTAATTAAGAAAAACAATCACTTTGGATTTCTATCAACCTTTATGTGAAGAGGTTTCAGTTTCAAAACTGTTATGGAGGTCATTTGAAGGGAGTTTCGTAAAGTTTGAAAAGTTAGATTTTGTATCTATGAATACATAAAATTGTGATTTAGATTGTGTTTTGTTGTAATCTTTTTTATAAGAGGCCAAAGCTAAGATAGTTTTGACTAAAATTAGAATATAAGTAAATACACAAGATCTATAATCTATAAGATACCCTTCAAACAGATAAAAACCATCCCATAGAAAAGGACTAGGGCATCCAAAAACTATCTCAAATCATATTCTGTGATATGAAAAATAGAAGCATAAGCTAAAACATAAAATCTGCAACCATAGTAATGCACAACATCTTGCATTTAAATAGAGTTTAAAGTTGTATAATGCTAAAAAGGGAAGCAATACAAAAGATAGGGAAAATTACCTCCTTTTCAGTCCATTACAAATTTGGAAGGTTTTGCCCCATTTTTGGTACGCAAGGTTAAAAATTGTCTAACTTAAACCTTTTCAAAATTAGAGATTCCCTTGCCTTAGTCATTTTTATCAAAATTAGGATTTCAAGATTTGGGTGTCAGTCAAGAATAACCATCATAAATTAAGTGTCTGGTCATAAATGTATTTAATTTGTTCATCCTTTTTGATTCAGTCCCTTAGTCACTAAGTTAAAATTTCTTTATCATTCTTAAAAAATCAAGCTTTGGGCCCTACAGGTACTTCCAGAACCATCCTCAAAATCTAAGATCATAGATGGAATTAAATAAAGGAAAAAGAAGAGGGGATAGCTTATTGAGAAATTCTGTTTTGGAAAATTAAAAGTGCTAGAAAGAGTGTTAGAATCTGAGCACATAGGACGAATGAAGTAAAGTGGTGAGGTATGCATTAAACAAAGAAGTATGGGGAAAAAATTAACTTCCAGAATGATTGTTGGGTTCTGAAGGATGGAAAGAAAAAATAGGGACCTGGGGAAAGCAAAGAAGCATGGGAATGGAGAAAAATGGAAATAACCAAGTGTGTAGGTGGTATTGTTAAACCTGACATCACACTTGGAACTAATTATAAAAGGAAGAAAGTCCCTGGTGGTACCCTAAATTTTGATAATTTAGAAGTCCCAAGACATTATCAAGAAGCATGTTTCTCCATGCTAAAAAATATCAAAGGAAGGAAGCATTATGACACAAATAAATAGAACTAACTAATCGAAGCCTTTATAAAATGCTGGAATTTAGATCTGCTACAAATATGAGTTCGACAGAGGATAAAGATGGTCGAATTTTAAAAATCTAAAAATGACCCAGTTCAGGAAATCAAATTTCCTATCTCCAACATAAATATTAAATTTTCATGAGGTGTTTTTGATTTTCAACCAAAGCCAAATCCGAAAGTTAGGTAGTTATTTTTTAGTTAGTTTATTGTTTTTTCAAAATAATTTGTAATAAGAGTTGTGTCTTTTCACCCTAAAGAGGTGTGAAAGCCAATCAAACACATATATACTTAATGTAAAATGTAAAGAGAAGATGAGACAGTAGAATATAATATAATTTCACATATTTGGATAGTTTTTAATCAACAAGTATAACATGGACCTGGATGTACTATTTTTTCAAAATTAATAAAGATAAGTCTTTTTTCTTTTACATGTGTAATAGTTTCATTATCATTTTACAATTAGTCCCTTGGATAAAGCAATAGAACTTCTTCAAAGTGATAGTTTGATGTGCATGCTTCCTTATTTGATTCATAGTCTATATTTTCAATTGGTTTTCTCATTTTGCATGGTTAAATTCTGTTGATTGAGGCCTTAGTCAATTGG
>MU224535.1:1373426-1383510 GCA_018584345.1 Thuja plicata
TTTATGACTTGTCTTCAGAATCTGATGCGTGTTTCAATATTTTGAAAATTGTCTTCTGAATCAAATCCTTCCAATTTGCTTTGAAATGCAAAACTATCTCTAAGGTTGTACATAGGGTTGAGGATTGAATTGACTCCATTTGCATAAGGTGAAACATGCACTGGTCTTATTGATAAATGGAATTTGGTCATCTAATCATTTGTTGCTAGTTTTGGCATCCTATTCCTTTAAATTCATTTTGCATATCTATACTTAAACAAGTTTACAGTTGAAAAAGGCTTTTAGTGGTTGTAGTTTATAATCAATTGCAGTTGAATCTCATCAAGCTCACTTGTCTCCATAGGGATCCATTAAGTTATTTGTTCGAAAAGATTTTTGAATGAGTGGAAATACAGGCCTACCAGCCTTGGCAATTATTAGCCAAAATTGCAGAGGTTCAAATCCACAAGGGATCAAACTTGTTCATTGGCCAGAGAAAGCATTTCCGATCTGTTGTTTTGGGAACCAACAGTCCCTTTCCTCACAAAGTAAGTTAAAAGGTAGAGAAAGTTAATTGTTCTTGAAGAGGCTCCAGATTACGAAGCTTGGATAGGAAGTCTTAAATGAAGAGAATCATAAAGGAAGAGGACTTCCAGAAGGGTTGGCAGAGCCTGATGACATGAAAATCACTCAAATTAAAAGTGATAGAGCCATATTTTTAAAAATTATGACCTATCTCGGTTCCCGAGGAGCGGTAGAAAATTAAATGCTGACAAGACTGGTATTAATGGCACAACCCATTGATCATTAAAAGAATTATTTTATGCAATTTGAAATTCCTCCAAAGATTATTTCATTTGATTTGAAGAATGAAGAAGATGCCAAGGCTAGGGCATGATTGGAATTTACTTTGCAATGACAAATGAGGAAAATTTAGTGAGCTAAGTTAAAATTGCTACCATGTTGCTCTTTCTTCAAATTTGAGGTTTGAGTTGCATTTTCATATCAAAAATCTAAATGAGGCATAAATATCTAGGGTATGATCATTTAAATGGATTAGAAACTTCTTTATGCAAAATTAGGGACATGAAATTAGGTCAGGTGGATTTAGATGAATTTTGGAGAAGAATGCACAACACAAATATGCATTCGATAACATAACAATTAGTAGCAAGCAGTTTTTTGCAAGCAACTGGTTTTCTTGTTGGTATAAAGTGCCTCGATATGATCATGGATTGTGTAATAGATATGATAGGAAGACATGAAAAATCAGGAAATAGAACTAGGAGGTCCTCATTACCCTTGACTAGGAATTGATTATAAATTTTTTTAGACTACCTGTTAGGGAAGAATATGCCCATTGGAATTTCATGACTTCATAGTCGCAATTCAATGAAAAGAAAACATATTATAGGAGTGTGATGGCTGCAAAATGGTTTCAGCCAAAGAGGGTGGGCTAGTCCAAACTTCCTAAAATTATTATTTGCACCAATATTAAAGGAAAAATAGAAGATATTATTGTCTGATTACACGGATTAAGGGGTAGTGAAGAAAATGTCAGTCTCGATTAATGAATTTTCTTCCTTGTGCAAACCATTTGTTCCAAATTCACTTACATAGACTGGGCAAAAATTATTAGCAACCAGATTTTCTCACTAGTGAATCAATTTTTGCTAAACAAAATTTTCTACATGTCATCTTATTTAATTTATGCCCTAGCTTGTACACAATAATGGCTTGACTTAGAGCATGTAGAGGAGTTTAATAATTATGTTCAAATATCTAAATTCTACCCTAGCCTATAGTTGCTTAAGGTCTATATCAATTTCTGTAGGGTCAATGACACCTTCACCATGAGATTGACTTAGAAATTGCAAGGGTGTCTTGAACGAAGAATCTCCCCTAAAGCTATTGCGGTGATTCTAGAATAAAAAAACTATTTTATACAATTTACAATATTTACATACATTAGAATAGGTTCTTTTGATGATTTTCCTTGCAAGCTTCCCGAGTACGCTAATGATAAGATCAATATGGTAGAATTGTGTAAGTAGATTATTGAGGTGAATAAGAGGTTTTCGGAGAGGCTTAAAGCCACCATTCCTTTTCCCATTTCTATTGGTTCTTATTCATGTTCTTCTAAGTCCAATGCAATAAACTTTACTAAGTCCACTAGTAGATTTTCTATGGAAATGTAAGATGTTTTGAGGCTTCATTTTGATCCCAACAACTATGTGCAAGATAATTTATGAATGGGAATTTCCTACTACCATGAACCTATCATTGAGGATTTTTAGGCTAATTGCATAGATGAATTTGAAATGAGCGAAAGATCTTAGTCCAGGCTGACCATTGATCAGATTAAAGAATATATGCTTCTGTTGTATGTACAAGAAATAAAAGAGGATTGATATGAACTGATAGATCCTAAATATTTGGAAAAGATTCAAGGTACTCTATTGAAAAAAAAACAATTGGGACATCCCAGAGTTGGATGAAATTAATGTAAGAACAACTCCTATTCTGAAAAGAACTCAAGCCTGGTGTGTGTTTATTTTGTGGATCTGCTAGCTGCAACACAACACTTCAATATGTCATTGAATTATTGAAATAAACATGTAAATCAAGGGAAAAGTACATAAATATCACTAAATTTGACATATTTCTCCCTATCTAAGAAGAGTTTGAAGAATTCTATAATTTGCCCTTAGATTATGCATTAATCAGTGACACATTCATGCTGAGAATGGAAGATTTAAAGGATGAAAGCTAAAATACTCAAGAAAAGTTCATTTTAAAGCTCCAAATGAAAGATAATGACAATTTCTAAGACAATTGAGCTAAAATGCATTAAGATCTATGAGAGTACGCGAAACATAAGTTTGTAAATGAATTCTAGAATTAGGGGCAACATAAGGATGCTTTCAAATTCTAATATTATGGGCCCATTAAGCTCAAAATTCATTCCATTTATAGAATAATTTCAGGAATGAGAGGTTAGGATTGAAAGATTCAATCTCCACCAATTCAAGATTCAATCTCCACCTCTCTTCAACTTTACCTCAATTCCCTAGCCAATTTTACCAAGTTAACTACATCAAAATATGAGTTCTAATTCTGATAAAATGATGTATGACCAAGATTTTGATGAATAATGTTCTTTTTGATGATAGACAACCTAGAAAATGGATTGCATAAAGCCTGCGAATCATATTCTGGACATGGATAACAATTCTACATTTTTGCGAAGTTGTCACAAAATGTGTGCTGTGTTGTTGAAAACATCGTCTGCACATTTGATTTCATTCCCGATAGATCAAAGAAGAACAAATTGAATTTTGATAGTCTGGGAGGAGTTTTGGAGCTTCTAAATAGCTCAAAAATTTCAATATATATCCCAAAATTTACTTTTTACCCATTCATTTTCACTTTTGTCTTTAGTAAATTCAAAGATCTGCTGAGAAGATGGTGGTCCCTATGGAGAAACATCAATTCAAGCTTGCCCATCAACATCAACACCCGACTGATTATGAACCACCAGTGAGTACCCCAAAACCTACCTTTCGATATTTTCTATTTTTCATTTTGTCCATTTTTGCAATAGTTATAGAGTTTTTAATTCTACGTTGCACCCCATATATGGGATCGCGTTCGGTGAAGCCCGTGTCGCATCCTGTTTTCCCCAAATATCCTATGTTGCATCCCGTAAATTTGGAATCGCACCCTGTTTTCTATTTTTGCATCGCATAGGGTAATTTTGGTTGAGATTTTAAGTTTTTTTGCATCCTGTGGAAACAGAATCACACCCCGCGGCCCATGTTGTATCCGGTTAAAATAGGCTTGTTTCCCGTATGCCCCATCATACCCCAGAAATATTGTATCACATCCCGTCAAAAGGATCACAACCTATAAAAATAGAGTTATTTCTAGTTTAGTAGTTAGGTTTTTCCTATTTTTGACTATCTTTCACCTTCTGAAGACCAAAAAATACTTATCTGATAGCTTGTCTGCGTAGTTGCCTTAGTAAGAATACTGAATTGAACCTGTATGTGCTTTCTGTTGGTAGATTGACTTTGAGGTTGTTTCTTTCTGAGGTCCCTATCTAGGATGAGTCCTTTCTTTATCACGATCATTGACAGATCTGGAGCTACAGATCATAGCTCAAGTAGGATAATCCTCTCTTATAGATTTACCTGATATAAGGGTGAATTAGGGGTTGTTGACTGTGCTTGTCGAGAGATGGCTTTTGGAGAACAACAAATTTCATATCTTGACTGGTGAGATGACCGTCACACCTGAGGATGTGTGGCGTATCTTCAAATTCTAGTGATAGGTTGGGAGGTATAGTTCGAGTCCCAGTCTGCTATAGGAATTACATCTGCACAGAGATTCCTCAAAGATTAGACCATAGTGTGGTGGTAGTTGACATGGGATCATATGTGCGACCATTACGATCATCTACCTGTATATCTAGCAGGATTGATCAGAGTCATCCTCATGCTTGATAGAGGACAATATGGTTTTATGTGCGGCTAGGTAGATACTCTGGAGCAAATGATTTCAGCATCTCACAGATTTGCTTGGGGTAGCTGCATATTAGCCCATATATAGAGAGAGTGTCATGAGATTGTCTATCAGTATTCCTGCAACATGACTGTAGGGATTTTAGTTTTGCAGATCTAGGCCTAGGAGCATATCCCTGTGACACGTCTGATTGTTGTGTTACCCAAATTTTCCTCATCTTGTAAAATTGGCTACAGGTGGAGTAAAATGAGGCTCCCACGAGGGTTGAGCCCAGCCTGTGAAAAACACCTTAATTGTTTCGATCTTGGTTGTGTCCTCTGCATATATTTTTAGTTCCCTGTTTTGCCCTGCCTATGCAAAATAACCTTAGTATGGAAATCCTAGGGGCTCATGGTAAAACCCTAACCCGGCCATTTCTCATTACCTTTTTGGGTCACTTAAAGTTCCTTGAAAATTTCATGAGCACATTACCTTTAGTCTCTAAGTTGCGTGAAAGAAAAAGCGTATTCCATTTTATCCGGTGACCCCAAGATTTCCTTCAATTGCATAGCCTCCCAGTGTAACCCAAGGTTAATAAAGTATCATGAGATCCTATGACTAAGTGTTTTCTCAACCCATGGGTGTAACTTAAGTAAAACAAGGATAAGGTTAAGTCCTTTTTAGTCAGGGGGTTTCATGATAAACTATAGAGTTAGAGATCCTTTATGAGACTTCAAGATTACTCACTTGTTGAGTCTCCAGATTCTCCGTGGTCATGAGCAGGTTGAGTTAAGTCAGTACTAATGTAAGTGATAGTGGTGACAAGGCAATGATAAATAAATAATAGGGGGACACATGTCTTGATGGGCCCGTATTTCACACTCCTTCAGTCTCCAAGTATCGTAACCACGATGGGATATACCATTTTATTTGGTAGTTATGAGATTGTCGTGTCGCTAGGTCTCCAAAAGGATGCAGAGTTAATAAAAAGATAAGGAGATTACGAGACTGCATTGTTGCTGAGTCTTGTGATACAACTAAGGTTAAAGAGAACTATTGGGAGATTTAGCGACAAGGAAGAAAAGGTAACCTGAGATTATAACACGGAGCCTGGGTAGAGTAAGTTACCTGTGGCTACGTTTTAAGGTAAAAAATCATATTTTTTTTCTCAGCCGTCGATGCAGATATCTGTGCCAGCTGTGACCATTATCATGCAAATATTTAAAAATTCAAATATCTTTGCAGATCAGATTTAAACAGTTATGACAGAGCTGACTAGTAGAGGATTAGATAGATAAGGGGTGACCTTTCAGGAAAAGTAAGGGTTGAGTTAGCTTTTCTGAGGGGGCAATCTGATTTCTAGCAATATTCCCTACAAATAGTATGGCTGATTTGACCCAAGTTGGGTTTCCTAATTAAGACCTCATTCCATGTTTTTGACTAGTCTTCTTTCATATCAGATCCACTGACCTCTTTCAGAGATTTTCATTTATAGCAAGCTACTTTTTAAAGATAGATCTGTTCTTCAGTAGATAATTCCAGAATTTCTTCTGATGGATGGGACAGTTAGGGTTTCTATTATTTAAAGAAAACATATTATAATGTAACCCTAATCTTTTTTTTTAAGACTCCAAGCCTGCGTGCTGGGGAGTATATATAGCAGTTTTTAGAGCTTTAAAGCTCAGAGTTTTCCTGACTCAAAAATTATCCGTGGTATTCTTTCTGCCCTCTGATTTCTAGTTTGTAATCTTTCATTGATATTTAGATATTGCAAATCTTTTTGTCACATCTTTTCTGTCCTTGGGCTTTCTTGTCTGAATCTCTCTTACTGAATTAGAATATACTGAATGATTTTTTGTGAAACATTGGAGTCCCCGAGCCCTCTTTCTTTTTGCAATAGTGTGTACTACTGTGGATGATTTGATTTAGATGAGTTTGTGGATATTCTATAGTCCCCTATCATTTTGTCTCATTCCTGTGCCGAATTGCAAAAGTGGATGTTTGTTTGCAGGTCATAGTCTGTGTCTACTTATAGTAAATATGCTATTGTTTGTGAAATTACTTCTTTCCCTGAATAGGCTCTGTTTGTCTTGGGCCTCTCTATGAAACATTTATGCAAGCCTATCTAGGAAGTTGTGTTCTATTTTTTCTAAGGTTTCATGCTGAGATTAGTCATAATGTTATGAGTCAGGTCATCTTTGGTATATCACCTAGTAGGATAATTTTCTTTTAGTCATTTCCCTTCTATGCATTCCTTCTATCCCTTTTCCCTCAAGAATTTACTTTCATGTTAAGAAGCAAATTTGGGTGACATATCAAGAGGAACCAGCCTAGAATCCAGAGGTCTCATCTTAGTTAGCAAAAGGTCCCACAACCTTGAGATGATTCTCATGTTACACTAGATTACCAAGACTATGAGAGCTTGGGTAAGGGTGCAAATGTAGGTGTTTAACAGTTCTGGCACGCCTGGTGGGACTCCATAAATAATTTAATCTTGCAAGTCATGCTATCACTGATATGCTAATGACATGATGCAGACTGAGAAAAGGTCATTCTAGTGCATATCTGGCGACTTTAAAGGTCTACTAGTTCCAAAGATCAAAGTGCTAGTACGTTCCAAGTTTTCACACATTTTAAAATTTCTAGCTATCTGTATAAATAGACATATCAGGTTACTATGGACAGTTAGGTTACTCTCCTTCTTATTATAATAATAGTATGTAGTGGGATAGTCATCAACCATACCAAAGCCCTCCAAGGCCTTCTTTTACCCCAAGCTTCCATACTGTATAAGGCCATTAATATATCCAACATGCCCTAGATGATTATGCTCTTGTAAGAGATTATGAGCAAGCCCTCCAAAGAGAAAACCCATGGGCACTAAAGGAAAAACAAGAGATGTTAATGCATAGGTAATTAGCCCACCATTATTACCTCCCACCCCCTCCTTTTCAGCCCACTAGGCAACAGCCTCATATCTCAGAGTTTATGAGAGAACAAGGAAATATAAAAGCTAAAGCGCTTGACATGATCAAGCAAATATCTGAAATAAAAAATTTGCAGCAAGATATGGAAACTCAAGCCTATGAGCAGAAAGATATGGATAATCATGGCTATTTTCAAGGGTCAACCCCATACCATGAAGCAATCACCTTGCAAGCATATATCCTAGAGATGGGAATGCTTCATGGGAAGCAATTTGAAGACGAGCTCAGTTGCCAAGCTAAAACTATTTCAACAAAGTTGAAAGCTCAAATTGCTGAAAGGGAAACCCTTGGGCTTGAGATTCCAAATTGGAGGTATCATTGTCTCCCATAGCCTACACATGAGGAACCTATAAGGCATTCATTTCCAAGCTTCAAGAGTTATCTTGAAGCACAAAATCCAACAGAGCACTTGCAGCCACCTCTGGAACATCAGCAGCCTAGAGAAGTGGTTGCAACAAGGGTGGAGCAGCACCAAAGTGGTGCAGGATTTGAATTACCAAGATTTAGAGAAAATATGCCTTCTATGTCTTCCCTTAAACCCCTCCAACTGCATATTCCAAGTTTTAAGGTGAAGGCTCTTGCTCAGGTAACTGTGATTAAAGATCAATCCACTAATCAATCGGGGTAGTTTGTCCAAAGAAATGATTCATCCCAAGAGGCTTCTATTGTCTCTCAGGGTGATGAACCTCTATGGAAATGGCCATCTCTGCCTACTAGTTGTCAAATGCCAAGCCTTTGCAAGGGTACTAGATTAGTATCAGGGAAAGAGCTCGTAATAGATGAGCTTCTTTATGATGATGCAGATGAAATGAGGTCAGAGACTTTAGAGCTCAGTAAGGACTGTGATGAACTTGGACACCAGGCTGAGAAGATAGAGATGAATATTCAAGTTGATACCTTGGTGAACCTATTTGAGGTACTGCCAATCTTTTTTGATGAGGAAGCATAGACTATGTCATTTCTTATGACAAAAAATATTTTAGGGGAAAGGATGCAACTTCGGTAGGTGGTGGATGTCAAGGAGGATGATATGACCTTTTTGGATGAGCTGCCTAATTTTATTGAGCAGGATGATGAAGTTATTTTCATAATTACCCCTGCAACTTTACAACAACAAGAGGAGAATATTAGCAAAGGCTTCGAAGAGTGTGATTTTTTAAAGATCATTGGGATCTTTTGTGAAGGGCTAGATGATGAACCCTTATTCCTTGGAGTGGGAGTTCAGAGTTGTGTGTCTACTGTAGAAGATCCATTTTTGGATTACTCCCTTTCAAAGTATCAGTCACCTAAGCAAAATTTGGAGCTAATCTCAGATCTTTAGGATCTTGACAACTTTGATGAGCTTTTGGCCAATTTAGAGGAAAAAGATGACAACTTTTTGGCCATTAAAGAGGAGGTGACATGGCTTTCCATAGTGGAAGAGAACAATTGTGGAAAGAGGGAAGATGCCAGTGGGGAGGTTTCTACCTGTAGAATCTCAAGGGGCTTCCCTATCAGATACCTAGCCCACATGGAGTTCACTGAGGTATGTTAATATAATCAGATTGAGGTAAGTGAATCTGATCTCACTTTTGTAGAGGCAACTTGTTATTGTTTGACAAATCTATACATGTCTCATATACTTGTAATTGTCCTCATGCATGTACTACAAAATGTTTTATTCAGAAAAGGGAGCTACTTTAGCAGTCCAGTGAATGGTTTTGTTTGACCAAGTTTGTTTCACTGGTTAGCTTAGGGTAGATTAGATTTCCTGCTTTCTTTTAAAGCTTTCTAGTCTAACTTCCCAGCTTTTCAAGAAGTGCCTGTGCACATAAGTTTTGTTTCAAATTTGTTTTTGTCAGAGGAAGGTTTTTTGTTTGCAGAAATGACTCCATGCCTAATAGAATGGTTCAAAGGCTACTGGTTCTCAATGTCTAGTAGGTAGACATCCCGCAGAAATTGCCAAGAGTGTTACCCAAATTTTCCTCATCTGGTAAAATTGGCTACAGGTGGAGTAAAATGAGGCTCCCACGAGGGTTGAGCCCAGCCTGTGAAAAAGAACTTAAATTTTTTGGTCTTGGTCGTGTCCTCTGCATATCTTTTCAGTTCCCTATTTTGTCTTGCCTATGCAAAATAACCCAAGTATGGAAATCCTAGGGGATCATGGTAAAAACCTAGCCCAACCATTTCTCATCCTATTTTCTCATTACCTTTTTGGGTCACTTAAAGTTCCTTGAAAATTTCATGAGCGCATTACCTTTAGTCTCTAAGTCGCGTGAAAGAAAAAGCATATTCCATTTTATCTGGCGACCCCGAGATTTCCTTTAGTCACGTAGTCTCCCAGTGTAACCCAAGGTTAATAAAGTATCGTGAGATCCTACGACTAAGTGTTTTCTCAACCCACGGGTGTAACTTAAGTAAAAGCAGGATAAGGTTAAGTCCTTTTCAGTCGGGGGGTTTCATGATAAACTGTAGAGTTAGAGATCCTTTATGAGACTTTGAGATTAATCAGTCCTTGAGTCTCCAGATTCTCCGTGGTCATGAGCAGGTTGAGTTAAGTCAGTAGTGATGTAAGTGATAGTGGTGACAAGGCAATGATAAACAAATAACAGGGGGACGCGTGTCTTGATGGGCCC
>MU224535.1:1396159-1411980 GCA_018584345.1 Thuja plicata
TTTTAACTGAAGAACCATCAAGTTGAACAACTCCTTTCTCAAGAGGTTCATACTTCAAATCCAATATATCAGCTATACTCTTTGGCATGACTGTGCTGGTTGCACCATTGTCAACCATACAATTATGCACTAATTTGTTTCCAATGATTAAAGAAACATAGAAAGGAGGAGGATTAACATTTGTAGATTTCTTACCTCCCTTTTCTATCATCTTCTACATATTTTCTGATTTTCTTTCAGTTGGTATTGCTGGCTGCTTTAATTCTATAGCATTTTTACTCTCTTGTGATACTTGCTGCTGTACTTTACCAATCTTCTTTTCCTTCTGTTTAACTGCTTCATCTTGAACCACTGAAGGATCTAAATTGGCCAAGACCACTCTAGGAGGATTGTTTATATCTTGATGTGGAATTGCTGTTCCTTTTGACAGTTCCTCCTTTAATAAATCAGTTTGCCCTGGAATAGCTAATGAATCCCACATGGAAATAGAAACATTCATCTTTTTCATATTATCAACAATGTTGTAAGGAACAACAAATTGTACCTTCTGAGGAGACTTACTAATACTCTGATCTGACTACTTTTGATACTGTATTGCTCTGTTTACATGAGTAGGGGCTCCCTTTAGGATTGAAACTGGTGGAGTGAGTGATGATTGATTTGTAGCAACAATCCCAGCAGTTGATTGCTCTGATTCTAGGGCTCTCTTCTTGGCTCTGGTATTTTCTGATATGGATGAGTCACCATTTACTCCATAGAACTCCTCCTCTTTCCAATTGAGGAATGCAGTGTCAGTAGTTGTATCATAGTGTTGCTAAGCCTCTTCAGTAGGTTGTGAATCTATGATACTCTAAACCATTAAGGCTTGATTGAGCACTCCATTAGTACACTTAGACTGATTGTGTTTTTCATTACAAGGATAACACCACTCATAATCTGTAACAAGGTTATTTTGGCAAGGAACAATATCTCTAACAACATTGAGAGGTGCTGGGTTGTATGGCCTATAAGGCCTTTGATTCCAGTTTTGCCTATTTGCATTATTATTCCTTTGATATTGCTGCTTATTGCCTTGATAACTGGGCTGATTAGGCTACTGAGATGAGGAACTAGCAAATTGATTTTGAGTATGGGCAACGGGATGGCTTTGCTGCCTTTTCAAGTTCACTAATTCATTCCCAAAAGTTTGTAGCAAGCTCTCAATCTTTTGCTAGCTATTTTTTATACTTTCCAATTCACTGGGAGGGACCATAGGAATGATTTCTTCACTTTTGTAATATGACAATGGAGCTAATGGTGGAGTGATCAATGGCATATTGGGCTGGATATTGGGAAAGTAAGGCATGGGTGGCCTAGGAGCTATCTTTCCTGCCTGAATGAGACTATTCTCTACTCTAATTGCAATATCATAGGCTTGAGGTAAATAATTTCCTCCCATGGACTGGATCATTACTAAAATATCACTATTTGAGATTTTGAGAAAGTATAGAAAAGCATATTCGGTAGAGGGTTTTACCATGGCAGGAATCCTATTCCAAGTCTTCTAGAATCTAATATTAAAATCACTTAACTCTTCCTGAGGAGCCCTTTTGATAGTAGTTAATTGCTCCACTAAAGACAAATTGTCATATTTATCCTCAAAAAATTTAGAAAGCCTATCCCCAAAAACATCCCAAGTAGCAATAGAATTCACTGGAAGATTTCTAAACCAGTCAAGAGCTTTACCTTTAAGTGATGCAGCCAATATCTTCATAGCCACATCTTCCTCCATGACATGGTGGACATTGCAAAAGGATGCAATATCTCTTATGTGTTCAATAGCTGTTACTTGACCTTCTCTGGTGAATGATGGCAAGCCTTTCAAGGAAGCCAAGGGTATATTGTTGTGATTTGCAATGTGGAGAGGACTACCTTGAACAAAAGGGACCAAAGGTAGATTTCTTTCCATTCTTGCTGCTGGTGGTACTTGTTGCTGAATAGCAGGTACAATAGGAGGTGGAGTATGTTGAACTACCTTCCTCTGGTAAGTCTTCAAATTGTGGGGATTTGCTGTAGTAACACTTGTAGAAGCTCCAAAAATAGAATTATTTATAGACAAATCTTCAATACTTGGAAACTCTGATTCAGAATAATTAGGAACACTCAGATCTTCAGGAAGATTAATTTCTTCAATAATAACCTCAAGTTCTTCTAAATTCATAGCTTGATCTTCAAAAATGGGATTATCAAATGAAGAAAAATTTGAGTTCAATACAACACCTCTTGGATCTTGTGATGTTCTTCCACCTCTAGATGATCTTCCTCCTCTTCTCCTTGACTATAACTCCTGGTACACAAATCCTTGCTTGTTTGATCTTGTTGGACTTCTGCTCATTAAAATCCACACTGAGAGCTAAAATCAATCACAGAACTTAAATCAGAACTGAGAAGCAGTTCGCTATCCCACCGGGCGTGCCAAAAACTGTTTAGGCTTAGAATTGTCACCCTAACTCAGGCATTAGGGTTACATGACAATTCCATCCTAACAATGGAAACCTCTCCTAGCTGTGGGTAGACTATGAATGAAGAGGAATCTCCAAATTCTAGGCCGGTTCCTATAAAATATGGAATATCACTTTCCTGATTTGCAAATTGTATATAGAAAAGGGAGAAAGTTTTAAAACTGAATGGGAAATAGGGTGATACACCAAGAATGAATTCATACTTTTGATGAAAAGACAAAATAGTAACTTCAACTCACATATCAAAAGCTTGACCCTTCAAATCTCTAATCAACATATAGGCTAAAAAACTTTACTACTAGGGTTAAACCACAAATAGCTCAGATAGTCCACAAACATACATTTTCCATTCAAGGTTTTAAATAACTGATCACCTTAAGAAGGAATTTAGACACACTCACTTCTCTTGGATAAAAATGAAAACAACACTTGCAAAGAAAGATGAAATAGGATCATATAATCAAAACTCCATATGTATGAGCCAAAAAATCCACTTTATTCTTCACCAAAATCTGACAGAATGTGATTACAAACATGAATCTAAGGCATCAAGGAACAATGAGTTCACTTTGAGCCTTTTCCCCAATATCTGCAACTTGAAGGATACAAAAAAGAAAGAAACACAGCTATAGGAATAGTAAAAATTCACTAAGCTAATTCTCCACCAATTTTGACCCCCTTAACAACATGCAGATTCTCTCTCTAAATAGCCAACATGGCTTATTTCAAAAAAGTCTTCCCTCCAAAACCATCTTACCATAAGCAAGACACTAAACTCATAATCAACTCCCTCAAATATAGCCTATATAATAGCACCCCTAAGGTCTATTAACATGATACATCTCATTGCTAAATTCATCAACCTTATTTGAATACATGATATTCAAACCCTAAAACCCTACTTAGAAAATATTCAAGAGGGACATAACCCTAACCACTACTTGGCATCATCACCACACATAAACTCTGTCGACACCACACCTGAGCATTTGGAGGTAACTGCAGTTTGTTTTGAATTTGATGTTGATATGACCATCTTCAAAGAAAAGACAGTTGTAGTATGTCGTGGCACTTAAAAGTACCAATGTGGCTTTGTAGAAGGGATGTTGATGCACTGGCACTAACATAGCATTTACTTCATCTGTCAGCGGACTTTAGTTTTGAGTAAAACACATTGCATTCTGTTCATTGACTCACTTTGCATCTTAGGGTTTTCTGTTGTAATGCCGCCATGTTGGTTTCAAAACCATGATCATTTGCAATGAAATCCACCATGTTCTGTGGGAAAGAACTTCTGTTTCAAGCTCTTAATAGGAAGGAAAAGATGTAGTTTTGTTTGCCATAACACATGGCATCTTTTGCTCTGAATCTCACTTCAAAGGTCGTGGCTTTTGATCTGCTATTTGCTTGAACACAGGCCCCAACTATAAGTTTACTTGCAGTTGATTTAATGTTAGAATGTTTCGGTGATATAGAATCTTCGGTCTTCCCTTCTTTGCTTGATTTTGGGTTTCATTTGTGAGTTATCTTTAGTCTTCTTTGAAAGATAGGAACACTTGATGATAAAGTGTTTTCGGAGCCATTTTCAAATGGCACTACAAATTTAATGGTAACTCAGGTTCCATCTGTATTGATGTCTTACCACCATTTTGGGTTCTAACTGTAGTGTATAAAGAAGACTCGGGGAGTTCTTCTCTATTTGTGACCACCACTATACTCTTGGAAGTTATTACCAATTCCATCTTGGAATGGTTCTAAGCTATGGCTGAGGTGTTGAGCCCATGAACTCTGGTTATAAACTGGGGATGTCCCAGCCACAGCTTCAGGACTCATCCCGAGTTCACTGTGTGACATGGAGCTATATCATTGCTAGTGACCTCAAATTGTGGTTGAGATATTGGGTAACCATAAACCTCAGCCTTCACTGCTTAGTCATCTTAGCCACAGCTTCAGACTTATCCCCAGTCTGTAGCGCGACAATAAAACACCACCACTGCTATCTTTCCTTCAGACCCACGGGCAACATACCAACTTATGAATGTTTTACTTTGACCACCATGTGGGTTTTCTGGAAACTGTGACTCTCTTCAGAATTTTTTAAAAAAATGTAGCTTATGATTGAAAGATGGATTGCATACATTTGGTTTTAGGTTTATGACATCTTTCAGTCATAAGCTTCACATTCTTTTGTGCGAGTTGCTTTAGACATAAATGGGAACATGAAGAAACATCTCTTCACATATACAGATAATTCAACTCTTTCTGTTGTTTGTTCATTCTCTTCTCTCTGCATTAATATGGTCTTCATTATGTTTAATGCATGTTGGTGTACTCTGTTTGATGTCGAATGTGTAGCTTTAAATCTTTATACAACTGCTGAACTATCATTTGTTTTCTATCGAGCCCATGAACCTTGGCTCTTCTCAATGTCGAAGCTCACTGTCATTCTGACATGCTTTTACTTGCTTCACTTTTAAAAACAACCACATAGCTCTACATGTGGAGTTGTCAATTTGATGCTTATTTCCATTTTGAAGTGAACCACGGGATTTGTATTGTCTAAATGTTTTGATAAAAACATTGTTCTTGCTGTCTTCAAATACAAGTAATTAGCAAACAGAGAATATGCTTCTTTGTTCAATGACATTCCATTGTTTGAAAAAGAAACATACATAAGATATTTAATTGCAACATTATGTTAAAAAACACTATTAGTTTGCAGTCTTGATGAAAATACCGAGCATCTCTGTTAGCATTTAAAACACAAATATGTTGAATATGCTGATGTTCTTTAATGTAAAAATACACTATTTTTTCTCTTGAAGTACACGTAGGAAAGAACAAACCCATGGGGTTTGAGCACAAGCTCGTGACTCCCATGGATTTTACTTCAAAATAGTAAACCCATTATGCATATATAATTTTTATCAATATTACATGCTCTGTTCAGTTATCAAGAATGTTCATCATTTCAAAACATCTATATGAGACGTAAACTTTGCAAAAAGAAACTGTCCCAACAGTTGGTCTAAAACACATCATGTATTGCAATATCTCAACATGATCAAGCATAGTCTTATTAAATGAAGATTCTGAGTATCTTGTAATTCTTTTTTCATTATGTTTGTTCTCTGTATGTGCACACCCATGATGATCTGAGACTGTTAATTTCTGTCCAACTTGCAGTTTTCACATTTTTCATTGCATGCTTTTATTCTGTCAGCACTGTCTCATTTAACACAGTTTATGCATAATCTTTATGTATGAGATTTCAACCTAGATCCTCCAAGTGAACTTTTAACAAATTTATAGCAGCCATATATATGTGAAGAAGTACTTACTGTAACAACACTTTCACACTTTCCATTAATTGCATAAAAACAATGAATCTTCAGAGTCTTTCAATTCTGTAATTTACCAGCTTTCTTTGTTCATGTCCTTTCTGTAGAATCTCTTGCACCTTCATATGTCTGCACCTCATCCTTCTTATGTACATGAGCAAAAACCATTCTAAGATATCAACCATCCTTTTGCATATAATGCCTTATGTGAAGTTTGAGCACGGGCTTGTGACATCCATTGCATCATTTTCTTTTGTTTCCTGCACTCAGTTATAGATACCTATTCACTTGCACACAAAATAACACTAAATTTGTTAGGTCATAAAATTATATGCACCGGTCAATGTTTGTGAGTGAATATAAGATAACATTCACTCATGAATATTGGTTGGTTTGTGTTATTTGGTTAACTCATCATAGGTTGATCTAATCATGAAAAAGGTTTCTTAGATGGTAATACTAAGTCCCTTTCATTCAGATATTTGATTATATAGAGAAGAAAAACATGTATCAGAGTGATCATACATAGCAAAAGGTTTCATGTTTAGAACAAGTCCCTTTAATACTATTCTTCAGATATTATAGATGAATGTTTTCTCATTACATTGATTTCATCAGATTGATATGCAATTTTCAGAAAGATTGATTGTGTTGTTTATGTTCCATGTATTGCTTAGATCCAACTGGATCTAACATCTTTTTCACCATGTTGCAAGTAAACCCTAAGAAGACCTATATGAAGATGAAGATGGACTATGAAGACCTAGGACCTGATATGCAACCAACAATGGAGACCTAATATGCAAGCATCAAAAACCAACCACAAGGCAATGCATGGGACCTCTACTCCATACTTTCAATTATGCCTTTTATTCTACAATGTACTATTGTTTTGACATGAAAAGAAAGATGAAATATCATTTGTATAATACATTTATCTTGAATGCACAATGTAATTGATCAAAATTGTAATTTAGAAATTCTAGAATGTGATCAATTCTTAAAGTACAAAATGACATTTTCTGAAAATGAATGTAATTATGAAATGTTGATTAATAATACTTGAAGGATAATATTAATGGGACCTCTAAAATGCAATCTCTTCCTGCTTATGATTATTTTGACGCATGCTGAAAATTAGGATAACAGTTATTACTAACAGCAGTATCCATTCCCTAGATTCACAGCTCCTAATTAGGCCATTCCTCGCATAGAGGATCCCTTAGATTATGATCCCGTGGATGAAAGACCAATAAGAGGTAGAGGCAGAGCCCATAGAGTAGAGAGGTGGGGGAGAGATGGAGGGAGAGACGAAGGCTGAGATGGTAGGGGCCCACCTCTGGATGATGGAGATGATGGTGGGGATGACAAGGGTGGTGGTGTAGTGGGTGCCAGCGCGCGACATCGGAGAGGGTAGACAAACTCTCTTTAGGTTTGTGCGTCCATGGAGAGATCCAAGTCCTTTGATTATGAGAGAGCAGCAAAGACCACAGGGTAGGTACCCAGTGGACAGGATCCACCTAGAGATATAAGCAGAGGTTCTGGTAGGGATGGTGATAGTTTATCTCAGTGCCAATGAGAGCATGAGAAGCTTAGGGCTAGGGTTACCACTTTAGAGGCTTTACTAGCAGACATAGATAGTCATCTTGAGTGCTTGAGAGGAGAGAAAGATAAACAGGCCCGTANGAGGTTCTGGTAGGGATGGTGATAGTTTATCTCAGTGCCAATGAGAGCATGAGCAGCTTAGGGCTAGGGTTACCACTTTAGAGGCTTTACTAGCAGACATAGATAGTCATCTTGAGTGCTTGAGAGGAGAGAAAGATAAACAGGCCCGTATAGTGACACATCAGGGTCAATGAGCTGCATATTATTTTGGTTTGTATTATGCTACAGTGCTAGAGGGACATAGATCTCCTTCTTATTATTTGGTAGCGCAATAGTCTGAGGGAGTGATGCCTCCACTAGTTCATCCTGCACTACCTCCTCCTCTAGATCAGGGAGAGGGTGGTAGTCAGAACTGATTTTGTACTTATGATATTTTGAGCCATTTTGTATATATTGATCCTGTTGTGATCATTCATTGTACTGCATCCTCTTGAGACTTGATATCTGATTCACACTTGATATTCTGATACTCTTTTGTACATTTTTGATCTATTTCATCATTGATATATTGAGATAGTTGTTCCTGATCTTGATATTTTCATGGGTTCTCTTTGCTTCGATAAATGTTTAGATTAATGCACATGTGATTATGTACTTGGTCTTTTGATGAGTTAGATTAGATTCATGTGATGACATCATTTATGCTCATTTATTTATTACCAATATATAAATGTGTTTCAATGATGCTAGGTGAATATGAAAATGTATGTTTTTGGGATTTTCTTTATGCAAATATATTTATGAATGCACTTAGGATGTAAATGTAAATGCAATGCTTGAATGCTTTGTTTTTGTATTTTCTCTTTCTCATTTATGAATACAGAATGTATATCATGGATATACAATGACATTGTTATATCAGTAATATAGATTATGTAATTAAATTGGATTTTAGATGAACCAAGAAATCATTTTGAGCTCAAGTCCCTTATGCTATTTTTCAAAAAATGAATCATGCAATCTCTGAATGCATCTACATACAGACTCTTAGGAATGTCAGTGATTTGTATACATTGTAGCATTTTTATCATCATTTGGAATTTTGTAACGAACATCACCTGATAGTACAACTATCACTAATACCCACTGATATCATGAGAGTATGAATACTATGTGTATTGGATGCAATGTCAGAAATAAACCTAGGCATCAAGGCATAGAAGCCAAGAAGACAAGTCAGTTATCTCCTTTTTTCTATTAAGAATCCGGTTCTGTTCAAGTGTAATGTAAGATATGTGACCTGCAATGACCTTCAATATTCATATCCTCGGGTACATAATGTATCATAAACCTTACTGAGAATCTGATTTAGAAACATACAAGGAAATTGGTTCAACCTCACCATAATTTACACATAACTAGGATCGAGATATATGCAGCTATCCAGTCATGTTGGCAACTCTTACCATAAACATCCAAGTTAGGCGAGAGTTATAGGATAATTGAAACAATCACCATACAAAGAAAACCAAGAAAACATTATGCCCCTTGTCCTTGCAACTCATTATCTTTGAATAGATGTCATGGAGTAACTCGGAAGATATAAAAATCACCAATTGATAATCAATCAAAGAAAATTCATAACAGTTTACATGCCCCTAGTTTGAAACATCATGGGAACATAAAAGAGTCATAATCAAACCAAGATCAGTCTACGTGTTTAAGTAGTATTGAGAAATATTGTGGATTCATTTTTCAAGCGCAATAGAGATTCATCAATCAGAATTTAGAATCAAGCAATATGTGTTTTATTTCAGAGTATATGAGATTAAATTTGTCAACAATTGCAATCCAATGTAGTGCTTAGGAACACTTGTTGATTAAAGTGTTGAGAAACACTAGTGCGAATAAAGTGTTGAGAAACACTAGTATGATGTCTGTTAAAGGTAGGTGGTGTTGAAGAAACATCTTTGTTTATGATAGTGACATTTTGATGCAAGTATTAAGAAATATTGGTTTGAGAGGCAAACCATCCTAGAAAGGAACCTAGGACAACCTAGTAGACACAAACTAAACATGCTAGCAAAGATGTCCCGAGTGCAGAATGACTATTCCTAAGACGCAAATGCAGACCAATCCCAAGCAAGGATATCACATTTGTAAGGAATCAGAGTCAACCAATAGCACAAACAAAATCGAGAAGGATTAGTATCATCAATCCATTCATAGATGGAGCACAGAGTACGAGTGATGCATTTTTGCCAGGTTTTCACCACTCGGCAAAGCTTTTTATTTTTGCTAACAAGACGCCTATTTGCCAGGTTTTCGCCAAGGCACTTTTCTCTTTTTCAAATTTTTTTTTGTTCTTTTTTCTCTTTTTTTATTTTTTTGTTAGTATGAAGGTGCCTATTTGCCAAGTTTTCACCAAGGATACCCTTTTTTTTAGGACTTTTTCCACTATTTTTGGATTTCTTCAGGATCAATTTTTTGTATTTTCTGTGAACTTTTTCACTGCACGGGCTTTGTCAGCCAAATATAAAGCGTAGAACCTTATAAAATGTAGAGTATTTATGGGATTAGGAAGAACATCTCCCTCAGATGTAGCTAACTAATACACTTCAATCCCAAAAGTTGCAGTAATGACATAAGGCCCAAACTAGCTGGGTTCAAACTTTCCTTTTTGTTCTTTATTCAGCTGGTTTTTAGGATTCTCTTTTAGAACAAGATCCCCCACTTGAAGTTGTCATGGTTTAACCTTTTTATTGTACCCTTTTAACATTCATTTTTGGTACACTTTGAGATGATCAAACGCATTTTGTCTGCGCTCATCAAGGATTTCTAGTGTATTAACCCTATCAATGTAGTATTGTTCATCAATAACAAGACCTTGGAGAGATACCCACAAAGATGGAATTTCTACTTCAATAGGAAGCACTACTTCTGCACCATAGACAAGAGAAAATGACATGGCTCCATTTGGTGTTCTAATACTTGTTATGTAGGCCAATAGTGTCAGATTTAGTTGCAAATTCCAATCTCTGCCAGACTTACTCATAGATTTGTGTAATATTTTAAGAATGTTCTTGTTTGATGCCTCAACTTGTCCATTACCTCGAGGATAATAGATTGAAGAAAATTAATGAGTGATGTGAAACTGTGTGCAAAGGTCTTCGATGTCTTGGTTTTTAAAATGACCCCCATTGTGTGTTACAATAGAAGAGGGTATCACATACCTACAAATAATGTAGTTCAAGATGAACATAGCCACCTATTTGCCAGTGGCTTTGATCAATGGCATGACCTCGACCCACTTAGTGAAATACTCAGTGGCTGTTATGATGTACTTGTGTCCACTTGAATAATTAGGATAATTTTTTTCCAACCAAATCAAAGACCCATTGTTGAAATGGCTAATGTGTCATAAATGGCATGATTTCTCTAGCAGGAGCATGGATAAGATTTCCATGTCTTTGAAGTTTGTGACATGTTTTTGGAAATAGAACAATATCTTTTTCCATTGTGGGCCAGTAATAGCCAACTCTTAGTAGTTTTTTAGCTAATGAAAATCCATTTGAGTGCGATCCACATACACCTTCGTGAACTTCTCTTAATGCATGATTTGACTCTTCTTGTTCTAAACACCTAAGAAGCATACCGTCGAGACCTCATCTATATAAGTTATTAGTAATGAAGACATAATGCAATGCTGTCCTAATCAAGGCTCATTTTTAATTTTTTGATAGGTCATTGGGTATAGTCTAGTCAGTAAGATAGGTAATGACTTTGGCGTACCGAGATTGGTCTTGGGCATTTAAAGCACAAATTACTTGGGATTCAGATGTATAAAAAGCTGGATAGGATAATTCTTCCACCAAGACGTCATAGCAGAATTGATGTTCTTCCAGTTGTAACATGGATGCCAGTGTAACCATAGAATCTATAGCTTTATTTTCTATTCTTGGTATTTTTTGGAATGTGACGAAGATAAAGTACTTTTCCAAGTCTTCAACCAGTTGTTTGTAAGGCATTAATTTCTCATCTTTGGTCTGATAATCTCCATTTACTTGGTTGATAATGAGCTGGGAGTCACCATACACATGTAACTCTATGATCTTCCATTCCATAGCCAGCTTACAACCATTCACCAATGCTTCATATTTAGAATTGTTATTTGTGCATGGAAACATCAGTTTATATGCCTTGGGTATCTTGTAGCCTTGATGAGTTATGAATAGAAACCCTTCTCTAGATCCTTGTTGCGTGAAAGATCCATCAAAATAAATCTTCCATGGATGTTCAGTTAAATGCATGATCATTTCATGAGGAAATTCAATTATCAAAGGTGCATCATCTTGCAAGCGTGAATCAACTAATTGATTTGTGAGGAATTGTCCTTTAATATCCCTTCTGTCTACATACTCAATATCAAATTCTCTTAGAATCAGGACCCACTTTGCTAGCCTTCCTATTAATGCTATTTTTCTTAAGAGATATTTAAGAGGATCTATCTTTGCAATAATCTTTACTGTATGTGACAACATATAATGCCTCAATTTCTATGATGCAAAGACAACTGCTAAAAAAGATTTTTCAATTATACTATAATTGAGTTCATAAGACACCAGAGTCCTGTTGATATAGTAGATCTCTCTTTACTTTTTATTTTCATCTTCTTGTGCTAGTAATACTCTCAGTGATGTAGCCATAGCTGAGATATATAGGAGTAATGGCTTTCCATGAATAGGTGCCATGAGAATGGGAGGAGTATCCAAGTAATCCTTTAATATTTTGAAGGTGTTTTCATAATGCTTGTCCCATTTGAAGGTAACACCTTTATGCAGTAGATTAGTAAAAGGTTGTGCTCTATTTTCTAGTTGTGACATAAATCTCTTGACTGATTGGAGTCTTCCTTGTAGAGTCCTCATTTGAATAATATTGCATGAAGGTGACATTTCTAGTATAGCTTTTACTTTTTCAAGGTCCACCTCAATTCCTTTTTCTGATACAATAAACCCTAGGAGCTTCCTTGATTGCACTCCAAAGGCACATTTCTTTGGATTAAGTCTGAGTTGAAATTTTCCATGCGATCTAGTTTCTTTCTTAGGTCTTCAATATGTGTAGTCCTTGTTTTTGAATTGGCTAAGTTATCATCCACATAGTCCTCCATGTTTTTGTGTATCATATCGTGGAAGATGGTTGTTATAGCTGTTTGGTATGTAGCGCTAGCATTCTTTAGTCCAAATGGCATGATGTTCTAGAAAAATGTCCCCCATGCACATGTGAATGTTGTCTTCTCTTGGTCCTCAAGAGAAATATTAATCTGGTTATAGCCCGAGAATACATCAATGAAAGAGTACATCTAATAGCCTGCTATAATTAGATCTATAATCATATCAATGTTTGGCAGCAGGAAATCATCTTTAGGACATGCTTTGTTTAAGTCTCTAAAGTCTGTGCAAATCCTGATAGATTTATCTGTTTTAGATACTGGTACCACATTAACAATCCATCCTGGGTAAGCGATGACTCTTATGAATCCAAATTTTAATAATTTTTCTAGCTCTGCTTTCACTAGTAATGCAACATGAGGATGCATCTTTCTTAATTTTTTTTCATAGGTTTGATCCCAAGAGCTATAGGTAAATGATGCGTTATTAATTTAGGATCAATTCCAGGCATATCAGTGTAAGACCATGCAAAATTGATCTTTTTATCTTTCAGGAACTCAGTGAATTGTATATTTTCCTCTTCTGATAAGGATTATGCCAAGTGAACAAATTGAGGATCTTATGTTGTTCCCAAGTTAACCGGTTGTGTTGGTTCTATCAAAACTGAAGATCTTTATTGAAAGTGCTCAGGGAGGATATCAAGAAACTCATCTTTTGGTGCCTCTGGGAGGTTTTCACCATCAGACACGTCTTTTATTTTTACTTTTTTAGAATCTGATATTGCCACAATGTGGTTTTCACCATTAGTTCTTTTCTTCTTTTTAATTTTCAATTTGTGACTAAGAAACTTGATATCCTCCTCTATTATGTTCACACTCCTTGCATTGGTGGAAGAAGGATAAGGTTCACAAGCATTTAGGTAATAGGCCAAAGTATAGTCATTAGAGAAGTTCATGATAGGAGTAGGATCTAAATTAGTCCAATCAATTAGGTTAGGGTTTATCAAGGATAATGATTCAAAGCTTGGTAAGGACAACATCGTGTCAGCGTCAAAACTATTAATTGACAAGACATGTTCTGTTAAGTCAACTTCTACAACATTTGGATCATCAAGAGTCAAATTGTCATTAATAGGGTCATTGTTAGTAATATGCAGACCTAACTATAATGAATCATCAGTTGAGATTTCTTCTTCTTCTCTCATCAAATTGGAACTCATATCTTGTATCCTTAGAATGTCCTCTAGACCTAGTAAAACACCGGTATCACCATAAAAAATCCTAGGCAGTGGTATCTCATCTGATTTTGGAACAACAACAGTGTTAGGGGAAGTGTTAGAACTCTCTCCTCTCTCCAATAGAGATGAAAATTTATGAATCAAATCTACCTCAATGTCCATAGTAGCATCAGACAGGTTATCCCATTCATAATCATGTGTCTGTTATTTCATCTTGAGATCTGTTTAGAAACTCAGCAATAGTTACTTGATGTACCCTATTAGCCACTTGTAGAACAAAGTGATGTAAATATAGGACATGTGAAATTGTGACCAACTTCCCCCAGTTAGAATGTAAATCTTGTTTTTGGGGTATTTCTTCATGATTTTCTTCTATCAGTGGGACTTTTGGAGAGTCTCGTGTTGTTTCTTCTACTTCTTGGATAGTAGCTTGTGGCAATAAAGGAACACGAGTCTCTTGTTGTGAAACAAAAGTAGGTACATATATTTCTCCTTGATATTCAGGATACTATATACCGATATGCAATAATATCTCATATGTCCATGGTTCTAATGTTGTTTCTTCTTCATCATCATCACTTCCTTCATCAAAGATTGGACCATCTCTTGAAGTAGGGTTTTCATAATTGTAATTGCAACCTAATCCTATTTTTTCTTTGGTGTTTCTGAATTCCATGTGTATAGGTTCAACAAGTCCTTTTCCTTTATCTCCTAAAGGTCCCTTCACTTTATATCCCATTTGTTTGAGAAGGTCATATCCTTTACCATACTTTTTTGGGGATATCTCCTCATGTTTTGCCTCATTTTCTTTTGGTTCTCCTTTGTAGAGACAAGCCAAGACTGATTTATCTTCTTTTTCATCCTCTTGAGAAGTAGAGGATCTAACCATACTAGTTTCTTTATTAATGTCTTATTCTTTTGATGCTTTAGGTGTGAAATATGAGGAAGGTTTCCAATAAGATCTTGGAGACACAGGAAGTTTTGTTAATGATGGGGTCATGTCTAGCTTGTATTCTCCCATACTGGATTCTGTAATTTTTAGTGTCTTTCCAAAACTTCTCATCATCATGTCTTTAAACATTTTAGGTATAGATTCTTTTGGGACTTCCTTATTATGAGGAACCATACTATCTACTTTGACATTGCTGCAAGTATAGCTTGCATCTACAAGAATTGTTACTTCCACCCCGTTATGTAGGAATTTAATGCATTGGTGGTAAGTAGATGGCACTGCTTGCATTTCATGTATCCAAGGTCTCCCTAGTAAAAAGTTATAGGCCAATAGTAGATCAAGAACTTGACAAATCACATTTTGTTCAATTGATCCTATTCTGATTGGTAGAACAATGAGTCCTTTGGATGATCTTTCTTCTTCATCGTAAGCTTTGATAGTTATCTTACTCCTTGAGTCAATGGTTTGTTCTAGAAGTCCCGAATTCTTTATTAGATTGAGAGTGCATATGTTCAACCCCACGCCTCCATCTATCAATGTTGGAAACAATTGTTTAATTGTGTGTTGTCCTTGATGTTACACAAATGTCATATCAGTCATCAGACAGAGTCTACCGAGTTCAGAATGTCATATCAGTCATTAAACTGAGTCTACCGAGCTAAGAATGTTCAGCAAGGTAGTTTACCGAGTCCACCGAGTTCAGACGGTAAGAGAAGCAATTTACAGAGTCTACCGAGCACTCCAGAATACTATATAGAGAAGTTAGTTACTACCGGGCTCTCTCGGTCAACAAAGAAATTCAGTGCTTACCGAGTTCATTCGGTCATCAAAGAATATGAGATGGAAAGTCAGTCTTTACCGAGTTCACAGTACTTACCGAGTTCAGTCGATTACCAAAGGATTTAGCAGAATCTGCAGTATTCACCGAGCATCAGTTGAATATCATTTCTGATCTGTGTCGGCCTCCAAAGGTTATTATTTGTGTTAAATATGTATGCAGCCGACCAATGTAATATG